>JAECZD010000021.1:1973412-2058412 GCA_024349325.1 Pogonomyrmex californicus
TAAGATTTGTTGTACCCGGATGGGCTACAACGATATTATTAGGGATAGTCGGGTTCGTTGAGCCTAAGGAGTTGGGACTCCGAGCAGGATCAAAAGAATGGAAAGGAAATCTTCTCGAAATCACTAACACACTTTCTTTATTTTTTCTGGTTTATTTAATCAATGCACTATTTCGTGGATTTAGTATTGCTTATTTTATTTCCTTCACACACGGTTAAACGTCGGCGGGCGGCTCGGCGCGTATCGCGTTACTCTGGCGGCCGTCGACCGAGTATGTCACTTGAGATGCTGATAGTACGGCTCGCGTGAACTTCGCCGCGCTCTGGTAATATCTTACGCGATAATTATAATAATGATTCCGAACGACACGTTATTCTTGACTCTCTGCCACTCCGCCTTGTGTAACCGATTATATAGTTTGATCGATGCCCGATCAGCATTCTGATCGATTGCATCGATCGGTTGCGTGATATTGATTAATCAATATTACACTCGGTTTGATCACCAAGTTTAGAAATTTGCTGATAGGCTTTTTCGCAATGTTCTCGCGTGATGCATTTCTGCGGTCTTTCGAAAGACTGGCCGCAATTTCGGTGGTTACACATTTGTGTTGTCTTTCGAAAGACTGTTCGAGATTCATGCGACCTAATTTTGTTGTCATGCGGACTACTTTTATTATTAGTTATTATTTTATTATTGGTTGTAGATCTGGCTACAACAGATTTCAATCTATTATAAACATCCAGCTTGCTATTTATGTGATATATTATGAGATATTTTCCCTCCAAAACTACTAAAAGTAAGAAATTAAAGACAAAAGAATTTCTTTTGCAATTTTTATAATTTTTTAAAGCTTTTTAATGATATTGTGAACAATCCTTCCAAAAAAGGACAAAGAAATGATACAACAATTTCCTTGAAATAGAGTTATATGATTTTGAATTTTATTTGAAAATTTTTGTTGATTTTGCGAAGTTAATGTAAAATAAATTTTTAAATGATCACTTAATAAATATCTCTTTTTTTAAATACATACATTTAAATAAATACATTTAACATTTCCCTGTAAAGTCTCACGTTACAAGACATGTTTCAAAATTCGGATGAATAAAAATCCAAGTATGAGTATAAATATTAACGACTTTGTGCAATGTTAATTATGTACAATATTTTAATCTTCTCTTGATTAAATTTAGTTTAATTTAAAAAATGTAATAAGTATAATGATTTTAAGAACTTAATTTATAATTGAATATATTTTATCTCTATTCTCTAATATTTATTATATAATTTTCTTAAATTTTTCTTTAATTTTCTTAAATTTACCTCTTCAAACATATTCACATGGTACTGAAAAATACTGTTATGACTAAAATAAGCAACAAAATAATTCACTTGAATGATGGAAACTCCTCTTGCGAATCATGATACGATATATTATTTAATATTTTTCTCTTTGAAATTTTTAGAGGAACTGTATTCATCATATCAAAACATTGACTACGGCTGTCTAGCCAATAATTATTTCGGTAAAGAAAACCAGAGTTAAATACACCACTGGAATCTAATACTTAAAACGATTTGCTTTTTCGTCGGTTCGTGTTCCGCAAGGATATGCTACATACGCGGATACACTTGTCGGTCGATCCAGGATCGGTATGAAAAAGCGGCAAGACGAATAAGTTCTCTGATATTAATATCTATATTTAATATATGCTGGATGACAAGATTGCTACAATTAATCGTGATGGTGACGATAGCGTTTTACAATTAATTAATCAGCGGCGCAGTTGTCGTCCAAAGCAGTGGACGCGAATATGTACAGCGGACGCGGATCTTGTTACGGCGGGTCACGGATATTTCCAGCGGTCGTGGGTCGCAGATATTGACAGCGGACGCAGATCGCTGATCTGTTACGGCGGCGCGGGTCTGTTACGATGACGCGGGTCGCGGGTATTTACAGCGGACGCGGATCGTGTTACGGCGGCGCGGATCACGGATATTTACAGCGGACGCGGATCGCGGATAGATGTTCGGAGGCAAGGATGGCGGTTCACAGCAGCGGGGCCGGCGTGTTCGGCCGCAGGGCGCAACGGCCAGAAACACCTGGCGTGGCGAGCTTGCCGATACGTTGCGTTTATGCGGAAACGGAGGAGATGCTTAGCCAGCGCCAGTAACTCCTGGCTGGGACAGTGAACACGCTACCTCGAGTGTTCCTGGCAAGCGGATTCGGTGGATCGGATAGGAGCGGAGAATCGGCTCTGGCCAGTAACTCCTGGCTGGGGCGGCGTACTCGCAACCTCGGCTTGACGGATTCTCGGTTCGGGATCGGAGTCGGTTTCGCTAAGCGAGCCCGGCGGATGATTCTGAGGATCTCTCTCATTTCTGATCGGATCGGGCTTTTTATACCCCGATCGATAATTCGATGAAATTCGGCGTCTCTTCGGGTCGATCCGCGAGTATTATTTTGCCAAACTAATTTGTAATAACAAAATAACTTTGTTCGTTGCTTCTGATCTTTGAAACGGCGCGTTCGGGTTTCTCCGGGCGCGTTCGGGTATTTCCGCCGTGTGGTGCTAAGTAGCGCAGATTTCCCGTACAGCCCGTAAGCCGTACTAATTATTTCGGTAATTTAAAGCGTTTACCGGCGCTTTGCGCCTTTTAAGTCGACGGGTGGTCGGTCGACTTTTGTCCGATAGGGTGATGGTTCGAACGGAACGATGCGGCGGAGTGCATCGTTACATATTAAAAACAAAAATTAAAAGTTAGAATTGAATCAATATTTTTCTTTGATATAGTTTGTTTTAGAGATGAATCTTTTATGGCCCTTAGTAATAAAATTTTTAATATTAATATTAAATATTTAATATTAAATTAAAATAAAAATTAATATTAAATTAAAAATAAAAATTTTTAATATTAAATATTAAATATTTAATATTAAATTAAATATATATTGGGTCTATGCATAATTTCGTAGCAAAAATCAAGTAAATTTCAAACGCAAAATATTTAGCAAAAAAAGCGATTGTTGTACCCCGGATGGGCTACGACGTTAATATTAGGGATAGTCGGGTTCATTAAGCCTAAGGAGTTGGGACTCCGAGCAGGATCAAAAGAATGTAAGGATCTTCTTGAATTCACTAACACACACTTTCTTTATTTTAACTGATTTATTCTCACAAGTGCACAGATGCTTGATATATTAACGATTATACACATACACGATTGTACACATGGTTAAACGTCGTCGGGTGACTCGGTGCGTATCGCGTTACTCTGGCCGTCGACGACCGAATATGTCACCTGAGATGCTGATAGTACGGCTCGCGGGAACTTCGCTACGAGATTCGATAATATCTCAACGGTTATAAGTCCGATTCCGGACGACACGTAATTTTCGACTCTCTCGACTCTGCCTTGTATGGTCGATTATATAGACTGGTCGATGCCTGATCAGTTGCGTCATTCTGATCGGTTGCGTCGATTGATCGCGTGATATTGATTGATCAATATCACGCCTGGTTCGATCAGCAAATTGAGGAATTTGCTGACAGACTTTTCGCAATATTCTCGCGCGATGCATTTCTGCTGTCTTTCGAAAGACTGATCGCAATTTTGGCGATCACGCATTTATGTCATCTTTCGAAAGACTTTTTCCGGATTTCATGCGGACTAATTTTGTTGCCATGCGGACTATTTTTATTATTAGTTGTAGATCTGGCTACAACACGATTTTAATCAACTAAATATGTTCCATTCTGTTTAATGACTTTCTGCCATCTCTCCATGAGCTTCATTATCTCTCTTTCATAGAAGTCCTGAGATTTTTGAAGTCATCCAAGTGGTTTTTAAGGACATCCAAGGAACTAAAGGTTTTGTTATTCAAATTGTTATGTAGCGCCCAGAACAAGTGATAGTCTGAAGGTGCAAGGTCCGGACTATACGGTGGGTGCCAAAACATCCTATCCAAGCCGCAATAATTTTTGCCGGGTCATCAGAGAAACGTGGTCTAACGTTGTCCTGATGGAACACAACGCCCTTTCTGTTCGCCAATTCGGGTTTCTGATCGATTGCTCACTTTAATTTGGCCAGTTGTGAGCAGTACTTGGCCGAATCAAACGTTTTGTTGGGTGGCAGCAGTTCATAATAGACGATTCCTTTCCAATCCCACCAGATACTGAGCATGATCTTCTTCGGGTGTAATCCAGCCTTTGCGACCGTCTGAGCAGCCTCTGAGCGTTTCGACCATGATCTTTTTCGATTGACATTGTTGTAGACAATCCACTTTTCATCGCCAGTGATCATCCGCTTTAAAAATGGTTCTTTTTGATGGCGTTTAAGCAGCGAATCGCAAGCTGAAATTCGGTTCATTAAATTCTCTTCGCTCAGTTCGTGCGGCACTCAACATCAAGCTTATTTACCATCCCAAGCTTCCGTAAATGTCTCAAAACAGTTGATTGATCAATGTTGAGATTATGTCCAATCTCTGTAGTCGTCAAATGCCGGTTGAAGTCGATTAAAACCTTGATTTGATCGACATCAGTAGTGACTGGCCGACCAGAGCGAGGAGCATCTTGGAGATCAAAATCTCCGCAACGAAATTTCGCAAACCATTTCCGACACACACTTTCGCTTACGGCATTCTCTCCGTACACGACGCATATCTTTTTGTGAGTTTGCGACGCGTTTTTGCCTTTTCGAAAATAAAAAAGCGAAATACATCGAAAATACACGTTTTTTCCTTCCATGTTCAAAATATAATTAAATTTCGTATACGTCACGGATCTCGATGAATACTTTTTTAAAATGTCAGCACAAATTTCAGCTTTCACTTAATGTATGACACTTCATATGTTTGACACATGTGCGAGCGGAAAAACAACTGCGAACGACATCTGTCGGAATTTCGCTACGGAATTATGCATAGACCCAATAATTGTAATTTAAAATATATTTACATAAATAATAATATTTCTCATCAATGATCTCAGCTTTGAGATATCGATGCGATATGTACACAAGGTATAGTAACTAGTTAATTAGTTAAAAGTTAAATAATGAAGTTAAAGGTTAATAATTTTTAACTCAGCTTAATTAATTTTAATTGAGTTTTTTAACTTTAATTAATTAGTTTTGAAAACACATTAACACATAACTACGATTCGTTAATTTTTCTCTAACAAGATAAGATTTTTTTTATTTATGGAACTGGAATTAGGATGTCTGATCCGAAATAGTACGGCTACGTGTAGATGGAGTGGGTCAAGCTTATAGAAACGTCCCTAAATAGTACAAAAAATCCAAAAAATAATTTATTTTGAATCCCCAAATTATGAAATGTATTCCTCTTGCGTACCATTTCTGATCTAAAAATGTTCATAAAAGTTCTACAGAATTTTACTTTTATGTCATCAATTCTGATATTCTTTTTCAGATAAGGAAATTTGTTTTATAGTTTGTAACAATTCGTAATGAAATCATAATAATTTTTAAATAGTATTCCTAATAAGTATCCTAACAAATATATATTTCAGAAATATCCTAAATTAATTATTACATAGAAATTAATTGTTACATAGAACGAAACAGTACTGTCAAAATATTTTGTTTCATCTCGGAGATTTTATGTTATTTTATTTACCTTCAAAGCATCACCAGAGATGCCAAAATAAAGTCTCGGAACTGACTTCATTATTATTTTATTAGAATTAGGACATAACTCTCATAATATACCCAGCATCCGGAAATAAATTAAAATAAATTGAAAATTTCTAATCCATTTTAATTCATTTTAATACATTTTGGAAAGAATAAGAAGCACTTCGTTTCAATCTCGTTTCACGGATTAAAATGAATCGGTCGACGTAATTCTGGACGTCTTTTCTGGATTGACAGCATAAAAATCTTATAGTTTCAATCTCACTTTATAAATTAAAATGGAGTCAAAGAATTCTTAAATTTTAATTGAATTGAAATGGATTAAAAAAAATCACGATTTTGGATTTGTCAATGATCAATGACAAATTCATTTTTATCTATTTCAATCCATTTCTGTTTGCTGAATAATGCCATTTATTTTATTTGTATGGATTTTAGTTACAAGAAATGGAGTCAACTGCGTCCATTTATCGATGATTTCATGTATTCGCGATTCTTTTCGAACTCATTACGAATAGAAAAAAAATTTCTTTCAGCAACTTCGATTTAATTTCATAGAAGTCAAAACGTGTACTTTTATAAAATTTTTGTTAGATTACCGGAAAGAAATTCTTCTTGAGTTCATAATGATTTACTGTGCTATTTTAAATAAAATCACAAGCCAGTAATATATATACAAATGGCGTATTGCTATGCGATATTAATTAACTGTGAAAATCAAATCAATGACAGATGATAGATCAATGTATGCGTTTATGTAATTATAAGCCGTGCAATTTCTATGCAATATTATTCTCCTGATTATTGTTGACTGATTATAATTGAGAAACTATTACCTTAATATCTTCATATTAGAATTTTTTATTTTATTTCCAGAAAATATTATTAAGATATTATGATTACGAGACATCTGTATTAAATATCTCAAACTTCCGCATTTTTTACTGAATAATACTTTATCAATAAGATTAAAAATGACTATAAACTTTATTTACCTTTCAAGCCCCATAATATTTATTGATCGACAGCATTTCGAAACTTCTGCGAAAATTCCTTTCTATATATCATCGAATTAATAAAGTCAGCTACCGAAATAATGGCATAAGCGGATAGGGTTTGAATACGAGCATCATGAAATTCGTGAATATGTTCAGAAACATAAAATAATGTGATAAAGTTTATGCAGATGTACAAAGTAAATGCAAATTGTTGTAGCAACATAATACGCAGCAATCACATTTATTCCTTTGCCACTGAAAATCAATAAACATTTATGATGACCATGATAATAACTTAGAGAATAATTTGAAATGCAGAATTTTGAAATGCAGAAAAATAAAATTATTTTATTAATATAATAAATATTATTATAACATAAATATATATAGCTTTTTAAAAAATATGTTTTATCCAATAACGCCAAAGAAGTAATATTATTACTGGGTCGATGAGAAGATCTTTGTATTGAGCTTAACATATGCTTTTTTTTAAATCGTCCCTTTTGTAATTAGCTTTTATAGAAGATTATGTATAATGTTCAAAATGACGTAATGAACAGAAAAAAACTGATCTAGATATAAATAAGTATAAAAAATTAGGTAGAAAATAAGACCTATTTTTATTTAAATGTTAATATCCAATTAATGTTAATGTTTTACTGAAACAACAGTGTTTACGTAAGCCAATATTTTAAACATATAATTATAAAAAACTTCATAAAAGAAATCGATAGTAAACTTGCAATACATACGATCGAACAAGCGTTTAAACGCTTATTTTATGAATTTAAAAATTAACAAACAAGGGCAATGAGAAAACGCGCAGTAAACAGTGCGCAATAAACTTTATATTTCTTCTTGATTAAGACATCTTTTTTATTAAAAATTAAATGTTTCGGCTCTCGTATTGAGCCATCTTCAGTGATAAATAGTATTGGTCAGTAGACGACGAACTCTAATGTGATTTAATCAAAAGTATGTCGCTCACGACGGTTGCCAAGTCGTGTGAGGGAGCAAATCTTTTCGTCTTGTCCCTGACAAAGCGGCACACGAATATAGTTGGAATCAGATTCTGATAATATAAATAGTATAATATAAAATTTTTTTACTCACCACATTAAAGCCAAGCTATACATGATGGATCGTATAAGCACAAAAAAGTTAGAAACGTTACAAAGATGTTAAAACCAACGGTACAATTATTAAAAAACGTCTAAAAATTATTAGGTATTAAATAAATTATTAAATATTAAAAATTAGTCAAAAGACAGTCATGTACTGAGTGAAATCGAAAAACCGTGATGAAAGGAATTGAAGTAATAAGTGTAGCCATGGCGCGTCAAAACAAACTCCCCACCACCTTCCCACTGGCGCCAGGGGCGTGGCCTCCGACTGGCAGCTACGTGGAAATGGAGCGTTCTGATTGGTCGGTGGTCGTGGGAGGTGATAATTAGGTAATTAGTAGGAGCGTTCTGATTGGCTGACTCCGTAGCTGCCCGGCGCGTGATTGGCTCTAGCTATAGTGCCCCAAGTGTGCGATTGGTTGTCGAAATGCTAGACGAAAAGTAGGGGAAGGGGGAGAAAGTGTTTGGGATCGATCGGGGTCCGAAAACAAAATGGCGTCTGCGAAAAAAATATGACGGGTCTGTAAAAGGAATATACTTGTCGAGAATGGAATGCGATTTTTTGTGATACGGGGATGGAGCGTGGAGAAGAAAACTGATTTTCTGCGAGTTTTTATTAGGTGTATATGGGATATGACGTTTTCTTAGGGCGAAAAGTTTCTCGGCGCCTCATAGTCGGTGAATTTAGATAAATTTCTCGACTCGTTTGACATTTTTTGTATGGAGGAAATATAGGTTTTGAAGACGTTTGTCGGAGTGTAATAACCGTTAGAATTATTCTGCGTGTCGTACGGTATTTGGGGGAGGAAAACAGGAACGGACAGGTTCACACTAGAGGTTTCTGACGATGACGACGACGACGACGAACTTAGAGTTATACGAAGGTTTTATCCTATCCACAAACACGTGGGCTGAAAAATTTTCGACACGACGATAACTATGCAAGCATACTGAAGAGAGAGAGAGAGAGAGAGAGAGAGAGAGAGAGAGAGAGAGAGAGAGAGAGAGAGAGAGAGAAATGTGTGGGTCGGGAAAGCATAGAGGTACTAGAAGACATAAGAAAACACGCTCGCGCAGGCCCGCGTAAATGACTTTCAAAAAAAGAGGAGTTGTGAAAAATTTAGGATAAAGGGAGAGATAAAGAAACGATTTGAATTTATGTTATCAAGTATAAGTTGAATTTATTTTCGCATATATATGAATATGTTTTGTTACAGAGTTATTCTTCTTGTTACAAAATTAAATACACGATGTGGTTATTATATAAAAATTAGAATTCACGATTCAATAAAATTATAGTAGTAATTTCTTTAAATTTTAATGTAATTAATTCTAAAAATACAATATCAAAATATGTATCCAAAAATAGTAAATTATTTATTTGCGTTCTCACAGCAAGTTCGATATCCTTTTGGTTGCCTCGGACAGTGAGTTTGACGATATCGGCGTCGATGTAATTGTTAGGTAGACATAGTTCTATCTCTTTGATCAAATAACGTGCGCACTCGTTAATAATATCGACGACGGATGCTAGCTGGTTTATACGAGCATCGACACATTTGACGATATTCTCCATTCCTTGAAAAGTAGCTTGTTGCATTACAACTACGACGGAAGTTTTCCTTTTTTTCGACGGAGGTTGTTCCTCCCGTTTTCGAGTCTGCTTGCGTATTTCCAGTACTGTTTTCTTTAGGAAAATTTTCATTTTCCTTATACGTCACCAATACAGCTTTCGCCCCGTAGGCAGAGGCGAAGTTGATGAATATGTTTGCAAATGTGATGGGATTTACTTTGCTTCTGCTGCTTCCGTTAAAATATGCGCTCATGTACCGAATACTGTCTTGAAATTGCTGCCACGTGTCCGGATCAAAGCTGATTCCTTCTGCAGAATTACCACTCAATTTAACGATAGGCTCGAAGATCCTTTCCTTCCTAGATAATTGTAATCCCACGTGTAATTTCTTCGTATAAGAGATATTGAGAGGGTACGTCGTAGAAAGCAGCAAATTTTGTTCCACATTTTGCATAGAGTTCTCGAATATCTTGCAAATATTTTCTAGTTTAGCGGGATTCGCTGCTTCTTGTTGTCCGGCCATATTACTCGATAAGAGAATTTTGAACAAAATGTCCACTTTTAACAAACGAAAACTCGGAGGGATATTTTCGAAGTAGACGCTTCGAATGTCGATACTCGAGTGAAGCAGTGTAGCGGTACAACATTACTTACTTATATCACATCTTCCCCTCCCTTTGAAATAAACAAAAAAGTACGTTTTATAAATAATATACAGTTAAACCGAAAATTCTAGAAGAAACGCGTATTTTCGCTTTGTCTCTGCTTTTTTCAAGGAAAAATTTTCCTCGAATAACAGAATTATTACAGATTCGATCATGTTCGAACACGCGTGAGTCTTGGATGTTAGATGAGAAAAATTTTAAATAAATAAATTATTGAACATTTGAGTAAACTATAATTTTACGTTGCTCTTTTTCAACAAGGAAAGAATTTTCTCGAATAAAGCAAATATTACACGTTCGATCACGTTCGAACGTGTCAGGGTATTAGATGAGAAAATTAAAAAAAAATCATTGTAAAATCATCGTAAAATCATCGCATAAAATGCAGAAACTATTTCAAGAAGAAGAAAAAAGTATCGAAATATACAATAGAAGCACGAGTAAGAAATATTTTATAAATGTTTAAAATTTGTTAATGTTTAATTTGTTAAATGTTTAAAAATTTGAAGAAGCGAGAACTTTCCTCAAATTTAAATAACTATTTATTTGGACGTGTTATATATCTGACGCCGTTTATAATAAAAAAAAGTGAAATCGAAAAAGGATCAAGCTACAAGTAATATAAATTTTTCAAGAAAAAATGATTTATTACTTGGGCTGAGATAGCATTCCTACCCCTCGCGCTCTCGAAACTACGGGATAATTCTACAATTTTTTATAAATCTCTTTTGGAAAAGATTTTCCCTATACGTAGTGCGTTTTGCGCTATCTAAAACTATTTCTGAGTTGAATTCTTTCGTGCTTCACCTCGGTTTCGTCACGCGAGTTTTAAAAGTTTCGGATTATTTTGCGCGAATAAAGGTGCGAAAAATGGGCAGTGAAGTGATTAGAAGAAGTGTAAAGTTAGCATCGATGTTGGATACTCACACAAACGCGGAGAAATTTTTAACTAAAATATCTAACGTTTCGCTCGATGCCAACTATCTGCTTTTCACACGTTTTTCGTGCGAATGTTCTGATACAATATTGGGAGTATTGTATCAGTTAGGATACTTTGGTACCGACGCGCGTTTCCTCCGGATTGCCGGAGAAATAATTGAAACGCGACGTGCGGTTGGACGGAGGATGTGGGTGGACACATCCAAAATCTCCTCTCTCATCTCCACAATGGTAAGTGACTCTCTATTATTTTTATAAAAGCAACTCATATATCAAATGCGCGATTTAGCTAATTTTTAATAATAAATTATAGTAAGAAATGCACGTCAAAGAGTCACTGCGGTAGTGAATCTGTTCACGCAAATTCGAAGGCGACGCGCGGAGGACGTTAGAAGCAGGTCCAGCGCGTAAGCAATATTATTAAAAACTAGACAGGAGTAATGTTAAAAAATACAATTTTCCAAGATTAAAATATTAAATGCTTTTAAGAAGGCCACGTATTGAACCTACGCAGGAATTAGAGGAGGAGGCGCCAGAAATTATTCAGCTCTCATCTGGTAGGTTTACATTTTTAAATAAATAATTTTTAAAACAAATAGTAAAAGTTAGAAAATCTTAATACAACTTTGTTTTTAGATACGGCAGTAAGTACTCCCAATCAGCGAGTTTTTTCGCCCGGTAAGTCGATAGAGAGAAAATATTAATTAAAGTACACAATATCTTTATTGATTAAGGACATAATATTATAATATCGAAAATTTTACGATATATTGTTTCTTAGAATACGACCATATGTACTCCCCCGTAATCCCGGAAGAGAGAATTTGGAGCGATGAAGAAGGGGAAGAAGAAGAAGAAGAAGAAGAAGAAGAAGAGCAGGAAGAAGAAGAAGAGGAGGAGGAGGAGATGGAGGAACGCGAGGAAGAACCCGAAGAAGGCGAAGAGGAAATTAGAGAAACACCGCCTGGTATATAATCTTTTTTCTTACTTTTTTGATTTATGTTCGTATTCAATTTTAAATTATCGAATTTTTTTAATAGGAATTCCTCCCAGCCCTGTTCTCTATGCGAGAAGGAGAAGCTATCGATAAAAGGCGAGTTACCTCAGAAAAATATGCTTGTTTACTAAATTAAATACGAACATAATATTCTAAGCAATCTCGAAGTATTTTCTATAAAATATGTTTCTAATTTTTTGTAACTTTTGCACAGAAGCGAACAATGAAGAGCCGCAGCGTGGAGGAGGGCTTTCACCTCAGGAAAATTTGGAGGAAGGAGAGGAGGAGGAGGAGGAGGAAATAGCAGACGAAGAAAGGGAGGAGGAGGAGAAGGAGAAGGAGATGACGGGAGAAGAACAAGTGCAAGAGGAGGGGGAGGAGGAAGAGGAAAGGGAACAAGCACGTGTTGGTCACGAGGTTAGAAATTTTAATCATTTATTATTAATCGGGGAAAATTCGCGCCGCTTTAGAAATTTCGCGATATTAGGAAAAGAGGCGATATTCCGTTTGCGTCCGCTACCCGAAGGAGTCGATGTCTATAACTAGCTTGAAAACGCATTCGCCGAAATTCATGCCTACGCGTTGCATACCTCCGAACCGTACGATTACGTGGGATTTGCATTCGATTCGGAGGATTTAACGCACGGTCCGGCAGGATTATCATTTCGACCGGCACGCGACTTAACTCGCGAGGACATTTGGCGCCTTGTGAGTTCAGTAGCGCAAAGCGCCGGAGGTCTCGATATCGCACGGGATTTTAACGTTTTCAATGTCGCGGCATGACGAATATCGACGATCTGTGGGAGGCCGATTTGATCGAACTCCGTAGTCTCAAGAGTTATAACGACGGATTTTCTTATCTGCTCGTGATTATCGACGTACTTAGCAAATTCGTCTGGGTGGAACCGCTGCGGGATAAAACGAGTAATTGCGTGACAAGAGGCTTCCAAAACATTCTCTCGAGAAGCGATGGACGAGTACCCGTGTACTTGCAAACCGACAAGGGTAAAGAATTTATCGCGCGACCGATGCAAGATTTTTTAAAAGAAAGAGGTATACGTTATCGAGTAACTCGCAATCCAGACATCAAAGCCGCTGTCGTTGAACGCTTCAATAGAACGTTGAAGGAGCGAATGTGGCGCTATTTTACGCATAAAAACACGCGGCGTTACATCGATGTGTTGCAAGATATCGTGCGCGCTTACAATCACACCCGTCATTCGTCCATCAGGATGCAACCGGCGATCGTTACGAGAGAAAATGCCCGCATCGCTCGTGAAAATATGGAGCGACTTAGAGGCGAGAGAGAGAAGGGGGCGTCGAAAGTAGTAGAACAAAAGGCTAAATTCGATGTTAACGATCTCGTACGCGTCAGTAGAGCGAAAGCCACTTTCGAGAAAGGATACGAAGCGCGGTGGAGCGAGGAAATATTTCGAGTTTGTCGCGTTCTCCATTGGCGAAAACCCCGCGTGTACGAATTGTGCGATTTATCAGGTGAACACATCGATGGGATTTTTTATAAACAAGAATTAGCACGGGTCAATCAAAACTTAGAGGAAGAAGAGTTTATCGTCGAACGCGTGATAAAGAGCAAAGGACGCGGTGCTAATAAACAGGTGTTAGTTAGCTGGCAAGGATATCCCAACAAATTCGACAGTTGGATCCCCGCTTCGAGTTTAACTTTTCTCCAAGATGGAGGAGGAGCAATTTTTCATGGTTCTTCCGAGCGATAGCAGTAAGAAGTATTTTCCGGGAAATACAACCTCTTCTTTCACCACACAATTACCTCATAGTGTACATTTATTCGGAGAATGGGAAGTCGCGCTTAGCGAGATTCAATTTCCCTCCAGTCTCTTCCACGTACGTCGAGGAGATAATAAGGTTAGATTTGTCAATTTGAAGAACGAAAATGATGAGAAAAATGCTGATAAGTTTACGGTGAAAGAATTGCACTTACAACCAGGGGTTTATGAAAATACAGAGGAACTTATCTACGCGATTAATAAAGAGTGCGGACGCGTCGATTCGCATTTTACTTTCGAACTACAAAAAGGCTTAGGTGGTAATATCCGTATAAGCATCGAATGTGACGACAACTGTACTCTCGTTCATTATATAAATCTGCCGGCTAATATTTTTCAAATATTGAAGATCAACACCAATGATACCGGCACAATTTACCGTCACAAATTACCTGATTTCAGCGAATTAACACCGTTTTTGAAACTCGGTTATACCATCGGTGACGCACAGTATCTTTCTGGACTGTAGAACCCTGTAGCTTATGGCACGGTATCCCTGATAAAATGTACGTTTATTGCGACATTTGCGAGCCTTACATAACCGGCGATACGCGGAGTCCGCTTCTTCGAATCGTTTCAATCGAATTACACGGATGTAATTACACGCACGGGATAATTTCGTAAAATTGAAATTACACGCACGGGATGAATTTAGTAAAATATTTCTCTACTTTGCAATATACTCCTTTGCGTCAAACGAAATTTCGTAAAATTGAAATAGATATAAAAGATCACCGTGCAGAAAAAATACCATTCGTATCCGGAACGTTGATAGCGACATTACACTTTAGATGTGTCCGTTAATTATCATTTGCGGTGGAAAGTCTAGCTTTGAGAAAAAACTAAACCTCCATGGAATACGACGAATATTACGAAAGGCAGAACGGTGGAGGTAGGGGAGAAGGAATTCCGCGAATTTTTGTCGGGTCACCCTATCAACGTGGCCACGGAATCGGGAGTTTCCTCGGAGGATTATTTAGATGGGCACTTCCTTATCTAAGTAGGGGAATACGTGCACTCGGGAAAGAAGCTTTACGCGCCGGAATTTGTGTGATAGAAGATGTTGAAAACAATACTCCGTTCAAGGAAGCTCTCAAAACGCGACTCAAGAAATCGGGTAGAAATCTCAAGAGAAAAGCCAGAGAAAATATAAGCGAATTAATGAAGGGATCGGGATATAAAACATCCGCAAAAATGCGCGTGGCTCAGTTTCCCTTTGGAGGGCACGACGCACGCACCGGTAAATCCGGGGGAAGCCCTGTTCGTAAACGTAGACGAGTCGATAAAAAAAAGAAATCGACGAAAATCGGTGTGAAAAAACCGAATAAAAAATCAAAGAAAAGGAAAGCAGCGGCGAAAAAAACTAAAAAGCGGACGAAACATCGACGAAATAGCGGGAAAAAGCGCACCGTATCCGATATATTCGCTTAACTGACGCGAGTGTGAATCGTAAGTTTGAGAAATATGTCTTTTCTCCATACTCACTCGAGCGAGTGTTTAAAGAGTGAGCTCGATCTTTTCAGTTTACCAAACGAGTATCGAGAGTTCACAATGGGTTTATTACAAACCGGTAACTTCGCTCGCGGACGACGCACCTATAGAATTCGTCGTACCCGGACACGGAGAAGATTATCTAGATCTCACGCATACCATGCTAAGCCTTCGCGTACGAGTGGAAAGTTTACCCGGCCCTGGAACAGCGGCAGGAGGAAACAAAGTAGGCCCTGTAAATCATCTACTACATTCGATGTTCAACCAGATCGATGTATACTTCAATCAAAAACTCGTATCACCCCCGAACAACGCCTACGCGTACCGCGCGTACATCGAAGCATTGTTAAATTATTCTTCACCAAAAACTTCCCATCTGACTTCTTCTCTCTGGGACACGGACGAGCCCGGTCATATGGACGCGTTATTAGAATCGGGAACTCCAAATCAAGCTATCGTAAGACGCGCCCGATACGTCCAAGGAGGTCGTTCGCTGGATCTAATAGGCCATTTTCATTGCGACGTCTTTAATCAGGATAAATTTTTAATTAATGGGGTTGAGGTTAGAATGAGACTCGTTCACTCGAGAGATGCGTTTTGTCTCATGGAAGCCAACTCAACGTCGAAAATAGGTATTCTAGATGCTAGTTTGCTCATAAGAAGAGCAAAAATAAGCCCCGGAGTGTTACGCGATCATGCGAGAATGTTGAGTAAAACAACCGCCAAGTATCCTCTGACACGAGTCGAAGTTAAAACGTTCACGATTCACGCAGGAGTGGTGGAAGAATCGATTGATAACGATACTCGGCCAGCTTCCAAAACGCGTAATAGTCGGATTCGTCGATAACAAAGCGTTTAACGGCGATAGAAAGCTAAATCCATTTAATTTCAAAAATTACGGCAAAAATTACGGTAAATTTCTTCTCGTTATATGCCGATGGGATGCAAATTCCGAGCAGACCGCTGCAACCAAATTTTTCAAAAGTCGAGCCGCTCTACATCGAGGCTTATAACACCCTCTTCTCGGGAACTGGCATCCATTTTCTAAACGAAGGGAATTCCATAAGCAGAGAAAATTATGCCGATAGATTCACGCTTTTCTTTTTCGATCTCACTCCCGATCTATCGGCAAATTGCGCAGGACATTGGAATCTTGTCAGACATGGAAGTTTACGATTAGAGGTACGATTCGAAAAGGCGATTACAACAACGATTAATTGTATCCTTTACGCTGAGTTCGAAAACGTGATGGAAATTGACTTTTCGCGTCAAGTCATTGTAGATTTTAGCGGATAAAGCCAATGGTGGGAAACCTCACCCTTCCACTGTGGTCACTCCTTATATTTACTCGAACTACAACGGAAAACAGCTTCAGTTTTACTCGACACATGAACTACACCGCTTCGGAAAAAAGCATATTCTACATCATGGATATAATCGTCGATATACAAGGTTTCCGTGACATCGAGGGAAAGTTTATACCGAAGGAAGTTGCGCTCGTCAGGGTTATCGAAGCTTTCGTAGATCATTGGATTGTGCTACCACCGTATCCGTTCACCGAATTACCCGAAAAATCGAGAAAAGAAAACAACTGGCTCTCGCAAAATTTCCACGGTATCGAATGGATTGACGGAACAGCCGATTCCGAGCATTTCACGATGGAACTACGTGAAATTGCACGGCGGATACGTTACATATATAGAGGCCGTGAGAAAGTACTTTATTTGCAAAAGACGCTCGGCAGAAACGTATATAATCTAGAAGGAATCTCTCCCGCATTCAAAAATCTAGCGGAAGACGAGGAGCATGAATTACGCTGCGGTCATCACGGGTTTCATCGAAATTCTAACAAATTTCGTTGCGCGTTGCGCAACGCGTGCAAACTGAGATACTGGATGCAATCGCAACAAGGCAGCAACAGCAGCTGTAATTCGAGCAACGATGATTCTTTTACCGATCAAAGCTTCAATGACTCCGATATAGAAAGCGGAGTTTTTACGATAAAACGAAATTTTTCGAATCTCCTTAGGTGGAGAAATAAGAGCTTGGAAACAGAACAAGCGGAGAAAGAAGAGCTATCGAAACTCGCACATGAAAAAAAGGAGACTTCTACCGTAAAATCCAAGCAAGAGGATAAAAATATAGCGACACCAGCGTGGGGAGGGAAATAACTGAATCGTTTCCCCTTTCTGCGAGAGATGAATTCGTTCGAAATCTTACGGGCGCTGCGTCATCTCAGTGTCGGACATGCGGGTGTGTATCCTGCCGTCAGAATCCCGATGGTGTGGACGAAGTCGACGGCCATCGTCGCGAACACCGATAATCACGATCGCCCTGGACAACACTGGGTCGCCTTCTACATAGACAAGCATGGAGAAGGCACTTATTTCGATAGCTACGGACTATCTCCCTTGGATTCCAGATTCAATCTGCGACTTCAACGAAACTCTACTACCCATAGATGGAACATCACGCGTCTACAGGGCACATTTTCTCAAACTTGTGGGCAATATTGCTGCGTATTTCTTTATTATTTGTCCTGCGGTTATAATCTTAAACAATTTCTCGAAACATTCAGCGAGGATTACGAAGATAATGATAGATTAATTGTACAATTATTTCGTAAAATCTTTCTTCATGGAAAAAGTAAATGCGATAAATCCCATATAACGTGCTGCCATATACAAACTTGTACTCTTAAGAATAAATAAATATTAAACAACACTATTATGAAATGATATGTACAATGATGTATTACATAATAATAATAATAAACTTAATGATTTTGTAACTTAAATTCCAGCCCTCTTATTTTCCCGCCAACCTAAAATTAATCCTAGCTACATTACTTCAAGCTAAAAATATGTAAAACATTTTGCAGACATTGCGTTTGTCATAGGATAAGAGCTTCATATAACCCTGAGATCGTTAAAACATCTAAAGCGAACTTGTCTGTTCCTGTTTTTCCATCGCATTCCATTCTTCGCTAGTCAGGTATATGATTCCCCTTCAACACCCCGGCATCCTTCTTGTCGCCATTTTATCGCACCCCCGATCAGATCCCGGAACAAATTCTCCTCAGGTGTCCGCCATCTTTGCACACGCCATTTTGTCGGACCCGAACGGACCCAGACACTTTCATCCCCTCCCCTATCTTTTCGTCTAGCATTTCGACAACCAATCACACCCCGGGCAACTTTGGGAGAATCCAATCAGAACGCACCATTAATTGCCTAATTATCTCCGGTCACGCCCCTCAGCCAATCAGAACGCTCCATTTCCACGTGGAGGCCCTATCTTGACAGCTGGAGGCCACGCCCCTGGCGCCAGTGGGAAAGTGGTGGGGGTTTGTTTTGACGCCCCATAGCAGCCCACATACTACTCGCGTATGTAATACGTAGCGATCAATAGGTTTTGTTCAGAGCCGGCGCGCATTCCTCAGGCCGGCGCGGTCTGATGCCTAATCTTTGACGACTTCACGTACTGTATTGTTTAAAATATGATAAAAGTTAACAAATTAAATATTATTTTCATCCTTTACATAACGATTCAATAAAAAAATTGTCTGATTTCGTAGCATTATCTGAAAATAAAAAACATCGTTGGCATTAAAATATATACATACATACTTACTGTTATATTAACTTAAAATTATATTATATTTTAATTTAATATAATTTTAATTTAATAAATTGTTATTCTATTCGCCTATCACATTGTTTATTTATTGTTAGTTTTAATGCAACCCGGGCCAAGTTTTTATACGTCAGTTTGATCTTAAGAGATTATGCAAATTATTTTTTTATTTAATAATATTAAACATTGGTTTATTTCACTATAGTGATGTTTTTTATATTATAAGAAATTGGCGTCAGTTTTGATTTTACATCTTTTGTATCAATAAAAATAAAATAGACTTTTTATATAATTTCAATTCAATATCATAAAATTTTTTTTATTTAATAAGATTAAAATTTTAATACAATATTTTTACATAAATCAAAAGTAACAAAAGACGCTTGAACTTGGCGTCATTTTTTTAAAGGTACTTTTGTTTTGATTTATAAATACGCATAAATATTAAATATATAATATCAAAATAATATAAACATTAAATGTTTTAGAGATAAATCTCAAGAAAAATAAATTCTACATCTTTTTTTAATACTTTGGTAAAAAATAATTTTACATTAAAAATTTAGTTTTTTTAATTGTTTTTTTACTTTGAATTCAAAAGTATTTTCATTTCTATACGGATTGATTACTTCTACATTATGATTACTTCTATATTATCAACTATTTTAAAGTTTTTTATAAAGTTTTTTGAAACATTGAGAAATGCTTTAAATATTGATTTATATAAACGATTATGTAAACAATTTATCTAAATAAAGTGGTTAGACAAAGATGGTGATTAGATAAAAATGATTAGACAAAGATCGAAAATAAAAACTCCTTCTCTGTTATAAATTTTCATAAATATGTTTTTGTACAGTTCACTTTTTTCTACCTACTAAATCTTCTTGATCATTATGCGCCATTTTCTTATAAAAATTAATTTAAAGAAAACAAAAGAATCGAAAAAGTTTTATTAAGTTCAATACAAAAATTTTCTGATTTCCATTCCGTTTTTGGCGTTATTGGAAAAAACATATTTTTTAAAAAGAGATACATATTTAAGCTGAAAAAGAATTTATTATATTAATAAAACAACTTTATTGCATTTTAAAATCATAAATATTTATTAAGTTACAATAAAAAAATAAATTATTGCTGCATGCTAAAATCATATTAAACACGTCCGAAAAATAATATTGCTACAATGATATATGCTGAATATTTATTCAGATCAGGCATTTATTTTATACAAAACAGATTTTTTTCCAACTTCTGCTTATCCAACGATATGTATACAGGATGATTCGAAATAACCTTTTATTCTTAAAATGTCGTATTCCTGACTTCATTTTCAGACGATTTTTTCTTTTCCAAAATTTTGTTCGAAGTTTAGTTTTTAAACTATTAAAATAAATAATTGTCGTATCACGGATCAAAGACGAAAGATAGACAGGATGCAATTCACCACCGTGAGCTTACGCGAAATGCTTATTGTGATCAAACGATTAACCGATTAACCGGCTGCAAGTAATAATACACGCATACACATTAATATCTCTCTCTCTCTCTCTCTCTCTCTCTCTCTCTCTCTCTCTCTCTCTCTCTCTCTTATCTACATACTTACTATTATCTTGTGATGACTTAAGGATGATTCGATGATTAAGTGAGTGTGTGCGTGAGAGAGAGAAAGAGAGAGAGAGAGAGAGAGAGAGAGAGAGAGAGAATGTACGCTAATAAAATAATTTTGTCCTGAAAATTGTGTATTCCTATCTTAATTTTGTGACTTTTTTCCTCAAAAACATGTTAATGCTTATGCGTATACTTGTAGTTAATCGGTTAATCGTTTGATCACAATAAGCATCCCGCGTAAGCGCCCACTGGTGGTGAGTTGCGCCGCCCCTGCCTACTTTTCGTATCTGATTCGTGATACGATAACTATTTATTTTAATAGTTCAAAAACTAAGCTTCTGTTGTTTCGGGGATCGACCAAGGAGTCGGTGGGAAAGAGGCGCTCACCACTTTGTTCAACACTCAATAAACTTTATTAAAATTGATACAGGTTGTCCTTCTTAATTCGGACCGCGACAGACGTGACGGCAAGACGGATCTCGACGAGTCCCCTCCTAGTACCGGTCTCCCGTTTTTATCCTGTTCCAGGCGGCCGGTTCCTTGCCATATCATCAAAATGTTCGTCAGCGTTCGCGGTATATTTCTGGGTTGCGCGGCGGCTTTCCGCGTAAGGGCCGCGCAGTTGCTTCACGTGGAACGGTTACACAATAAATGTGCGATTAGCACGGTAGCGTTGGTAATTGCTATCACTTGATAAAATAATAATTCGTCGGGTAAAGTATCGCTTGCCGCAATCCGCTTTGTCAGCGATGGGCGTGATTGCGTTCTCGGCGCTCGCGACAAACAATTTACATTTACAAACGTTTTGACTTTTAATATGGTTATCTTTAGTGTGTAAAAAATTCGTTATGACATTCGTAATTCATTATAACATAATTAAAATTGGTTTTGTTGGACAAGAAAGAGCGTCGTACGATTATCAATAGATGAAATTGTTGTCGCATAATTGAACTCGGAGTCTATGCAAATCAAGAACAACTATTTGTTGGTTATGGGTGTACGTATTTTTCTCAATCTGGTATTTGAATTAATTTCGATTTAGCTTAATTATACATTCGTTGAAATTATAAGCAAAGACCCAATCAGAGTTCCGAGAGAAGTCTGCTTAGATCATGCGCAACCAATATTAATATTTATAATAGCTAAAAAAAGCTTATAAATATTAATTATTGATTGCGCACGATCCTAAGCAGACTTTTTTCTCGGAACTTTGATTGCGTCTTTGCTTATAACTTCAACAAACGTGTAATTAAGCTAAATGAAAACTAATTCAAATACCAGATTGAGAAAAATAAAATTCGAAATACAAGTGAGTTATTAGATGATGATATAAATTAGATGATATAAACTGTCAAACGAAATAAATAGTAACAATATTAACAAATATAAATAATACAAGCTAATTACGGAAATAGTATGAGTTAAAAATATTGAATAATGATCACGTCAAGACAGATTAGTTACCAAAACTGAAGGATGCGAACAAAAATTAAAAATTGGTCATACTTGATCGGAAGCAGTAAAATCAAGATGTATTAATCGAAAGACCCACTCTCAGTAGTGGCCAAGGAAATTGTGGGAGTGAGAGCAAAGAAGAAAAGGTTAAAAACAAGGGAAAAGTGAAAAACGAAAGGAAAGGGAAGGGGAAGGGGAAGGAATGAGATAAAAATTTGAAGGAGATAAAGATTCAAGGGAGAGAAGTTAGGAATCGGAGAAGGAGTTCAGGATAGAGAAATACGAAGAGTAAGTCCATATCGCTTTGTTTGTCTTGTCAGGTCTTGTGATTTTTTAATATGCACCATTTCTGAAACAAGTTTTCTTATGAAGCAAGGCTCCTTGTCCAAAATTCTGACATTCTCTCAATCAAACGAATAATTTTCCGAAGAGCAATGAATGGAAACCACGGAAGGAGAGCCACTTTTTTTTATTAATATCAGTAACATGTTCGTGGAGTCTCGTCTTTAATTGTTTTTTTGTCTGTCCTACGTACGTGGCTTCATTGCAACTGATTTTATAAACTACATCACAACGTGACAGGTGGTATAATTTATTCTTGCCCATGGTAATAAATTTTTTTTTAAGTATTTGACAAGGAAAAGTCAACTTTAAGATCATGTTTCTTGGCCGGCGATCGGAAGCTCTCTCTGGAGATTGCAAACGTAAGTAAACAAATTTTTCTTTAGTGTTCCCGTATTTTCTTCCTTACTTTTAAAATTTAGTTTAGTTTCATAAAAAAGATATTTTAATCGTTTTCATAGTCAGTTCTAAAAAATAATTATTGTTTAAAAGAATATCAATCGAATTCTCGTAAATTCTTGGAATAAAATCATGGATGTGACAACTGGATTATTTTATTCACTATAAATATCATAAATAATATCCTTTTTATGTTCCAAAGGATGTGAATTGTAATTGAGATATCTCCCTGAGAAGGTGGATTTATGGAAGCAATTGAATATAATTTTATCATTCTCAATGATGATCAAAACATTAAGGAAGCTAAAACGACGATTATTTTCTATTTCGATCGTAAATTTTAGTCGTTCGTGTAATGAGTTGAAGATTTCTAAAATGTCCGATGGAGCACACAATACAATATCATTCACATAACAGTAATAGAATGGTAACTGATAAAGTAGGCGCTCGATCGCATCTCTAAATCCTGCATGACTAATTGTAAGTCAGTAATCATAGGAAACAGTGGTGAATCCATCGGTGTGCCGAAGACTTGTAACAACTTGTAAAAATTGTAAAAATGGGAGACACATAGGACACATAGGAGACAAAAATATGTATATTTTGCATTGTTCTCTTTGCATTGTTTATTATTTAAAAATAGGTTCAATTAATAATGTAAACCTTATAAAAAAGAAATTTATTTGTTTTTTTGTTTCACTGTATTATGAATACAAGCAGCACTACATGCCGACAAAATGCTTGCACGCTGACAAAAATGACACATCAAATTAACATTAATACTACATTAATACTATTCATAAAATACATATTATTTTTTTATCAAAAAAATATTTCTTAGTAGTTCAATATTACAATAACATACCCTAAAAATTTTAAAAGAATTGGTTTTATAGTTTCCTCAAAAAAAAAATTCGAAAGAATCACTCAATTTTCAGCGCATGAGGCTCTTCCCTTAAAAAATATTTCTGCTACTATCGAAACCGATTCGTGGTAATACTTATTGTATCATTATATCTGAACGGGAAAAGTATCACTTTTATTATTTATAATCTTTAATCGTTAATAATTAAAAACTATATAGCCTCTATATATTTATTTACGCATATATTAGAATTTTTGAATATTCCAAAGAATCTATTCCTAAAAAAGGAAATACTGAGGTTTTAGGATATCTCATAAAGGCGTCTCGCAAACACAATAATTTAATAATATAATACTAGTATAATAATAATAATGTTACTAGTAGTAAGTGGGGCACTATGGCGCGTCAAAACAAACCCCCATCACCTTCCCACTGGCGCCAGGGGCGTGGCCAAAAACTGGCAGCCACGTGGAAATGGAGCGTCCTGATTGGTCGGTGGGGATGGAAGGTGATAATTAGGTAATTAGTGGGAGCGTTCTGATTGGCTGGCTCCATAGCTGCCAGACGCGTGATTGGCTCTACCCATAGTGCCCCATGCGTGCGATTGGTTGTCGAAATGCTAGACGAGATAGGGAAAGGGTGAGAAAGCGTCTGGGCCCGATCGGAGTCCGAAAACAAAATGTCGACTGCGAAAAGAAATATGACGGGTCTGTAAAAGGAATATACTTGTCGAGAATGGAATGCGATTTTTTGTTCACGTGGGATGGAGCGAAGAGAAGAAAACCGATTTTTTTGTGGAATTTACTGGTTGTATACGGGATATGAAGAATCACGTTTTTCTTAGGGCGAAAGGTTTCTCGGCGTCTCATAGTCGCTGAATTTAGATAAATTTCTCGACTCGTTTGACATTTTTTGTGGGAAATATAGGTTACGAGTGGATATAGGTTTCGAAGACATGAGATTTTCGGTGCGTAATAACCATTATTTACCAGGTCGTACGGTATTTGGCTGGAGGAAAACGGAAACAGACAGGTTCGCACTAAAGGTTT
Source organism: Pogonomyrmex californicus (assembly GCA_024349325.1). NCBI lineage: Eukaryota > Metazoa > Arthropoda > Insecta > Hymenoptera > Formicidae > Pogonomyrmex > Pogonomyrmex californicus. The sequence goes on from JAECZD010000021.1 coordinate 1,998,020, forward strand.
CTGATGACGACGACGACGACGAACTTAGAGTTATACGAGGATTTTATCCTATCCACAAACACGCGGGCTGAAAAAATTTTCTTTCGATGTGACGATAACTATGTAGGTATACTGAAGGGAGAGAGAGAGAGAAACGTGTGGGTCAGGAAAGCATAGAGGTACTAGAAGGCAATAGAAAAACACGCTCGCGCAGGCCTGCGTAAATGACTTTCAAAAAGGAAGAGTTGTGAAAAATTTAGGATAAAGGGAGAGATAAAGAAACGACGTAAATTTGAATTTATGTTACCAAGTATAAGTCGAATTTATTTTTCGCATATATGAATATGTTTTGTTACAGAGTTATTCTTCTTGTTACAAAATTAAATATAGGAATATTATATAAAAATTATAACTCACGATTCAATAAAATTATAGTAGTAATTTCTTTAAATTTTAATGTAATTAATTCTAAAAATACAATATCAAAATATGCATCCAAAAATGGTAAATTATTTATTTGCGTTCTCACAGCAAGTTCGATATCCTTTTGGTTGCCTCGGACGGTGAGTTTGATGATATCGGCGTCGATGTAATTGTTAGGTAGACATAGTTCTATCTCCTTGATCAAATAACGTGCGCACTCGTTAACAGTATCGACGGATGCTAGATGGTTTATACGAGCATCGACACATTTGGCGATATTCTCCATCCCTTGAAAAGTAGCTTGTTGCATTACAACTGCAACGGAATAAGTTTTCCTTTTTTTCACCGGAGGTTGTTCCGCCGTTTTCGCGTCTGCTTGCGTATTTCCGGTATTGTTTTCTTTAGGAAAATTTTCATTTTCCTTATACGTCACCAATACAGCTTTCGCACCGTAGGCAGAGGTGAAGTTGATGAATATGTTTGCAAATGTGATGGGATTTACTTTGCTTTTGCTGCTTCCGTTAAAGTATGCGCTCATGTACCGAATACTGTCTTGAAATTGTTGCCACGTGTCCGGATCAAAGCTGATTCCTTCTGCAGAATTACCACTCAATTTAACGACAGGCTCGAAGATCTTTTCTTTAGATAATTGTAATCCCACGTGTAATTTCTTCGTATGAGAGGTATTGAGTGGGTACGTCGTAGAAAGCAGCAAATTTTGTTCCACATTTTGCACACAGTTCTTAAATATCTTGCGAATGTTTTCTAGTTTAGTGGGATTCGCAGCTTCTTGTTGTCCGGCCATATTACTCGATGAGAGAATTTGAACAAAATGTTCACTTTTAACAAACGAAAACTCGGAGGGATATTTTCGAAGTAGACGCTTCGAATGTCGCTACTCGAGTGAAGCAGTGTAGCGGTATATTACCTTACCTATATCGCATCATCCCCTCCTTTGAAATAAATAAAAAAGTACGATTTATAAATAATATACAGTTAAACTGATTCTAGAAGATTCTAGAAGAAACGCGTATTTTCGCTTTGTCTCTGCTTTTTTCAAGGAAAAACTTTCCTCGAATAACAGAATTATTACAGATTCGACCATGCTCGAACACGCGAGAATCTTCGATGTTAGATGAGAAAAATTTTAAATAAATAAATTATTGAACATTCGAATAATCTATAATTTTACGTTGCTCTTTTTTTCAAGGAAAGAATTTTCTCGAATAAAGCGAATATTACAGGTTCGATCACGTTCGAACGTGTCAGGGTATTAGATGAGAAAATTTAAAAATCATCGTAAAATCATCGTAAAATTATCGCATAAAATGCAGAAACTATTTCAAGAAGAAGAAGAAGAAAGTATCGAAATATACACTAGAAGCACGAGTAAGAAATATTTTATAAATGTTTAAAATTTGTTAATGTTTAATTTGTTAAATGTTTGAAGAAGCGAGAACTTTCCTTCCGAAAAATTTAAATAACTATTTATTTGGACGTGCTATATATCTGGCGCCATTTATACGCCGTTAGTAAACAAAAAAAAAGTGAAATCGAAAAAGGGTCAAGCTACAGGTAATATAAATTTTTCAAGAAAAAATAATTTATTACTTGGGCCGAAATAGCATTTTCACCCTCGCGTTCTCCTCGAAACTACGAGATAATTCTATAATTTTTTATAAACTACTTTTGGAAAAGATTTTCCCTATAAATAGAGCGTCTAGCGCTATTGGAAATCTATTTCCGAGTTGAACTCTTCTCTGATTCTACTACGGTTTTGTCGTGCGGTATTTAAAAGTTCGTGTTCGTGATATTTTGCTTGAAAAAAATGGCTAGTGTAATTATTAAAAAAATCATAAAGTTAGCATCGAGGTTGGATATCCGCATAAACGCGGATAAATTTTTATTTAAAATATCCAACATTTCGCTCGATGCTAATTATTTACTTTTTACACGTTTTTCGTGCGAATGTTCGGATACGATATTGGGGGTGCTATATCAACTGGGTTACTTCGCTGGCGACGAGCGTTTACTCCGAATTGCCGGAGAAATAATCGAAACGCGACGCGCGGTTGGGCACGAAGAGGAGGATGTGGGTGGTCACATCCAAAATCTCCTCTCTCACCTCCACAATGGTAAGTGACTCTATTATTTTTATAAAAGTAACTCATATATCAAACTAACGATTTAGCTAATTTTTAATAATAAATTATAGTAAGAAATGCACGCCAAAGAAGCACTGCGGTGGTGAATCCGCTCACGCAAATTCGAAGGCGACGAGCGGAGGATGAGATAGAAGCAGGTCCAGCACGTAAGCAATATTATTAAAAACTAGACAGGAGTAATGTTAAAAAATAAAAATTTTCCAAGATTAAAATATTAAATGTTTTTAGGAAGGGCACGTGTTGAACCTACGCCGGAATTAGTGGAGGAGGTGCCTGAAATTATTCAGCTCTCATCTGGTAGGTTTGCATTTTTAAATAAATAATTTTTAAAACAAATAATAAAAAATTAGAAAATCTTAATACAACTTTGTTTTTAGATACGGAAGTAAGTACTCCAGATCAGCGAGTGTTTTCACCCGGTAAGTCAATAGAGAGAAAATATTAATTAAAATACATAATATCTTTATTGATTAAGGTCATAATATTATTATCGAAAATAAAAATTTACGATATTTTTTTTAGAATACGACCACATGTACTCCCCCGTAGTCCCGGGAGAGGGAATTTGGAGCAATGAAGAAGGGGAAGAAGAAGAAGAAGAAGAAGAAGAAGAAGAAGAAGAGCAGCAAGAAGAAGAAGAGGAGGAGGAGGAGGAGGAAGAGGAGGAGGAGGAGGAGGAGGAGGAGGAGGAGGAGGAGGAGGAGGAGGAGGAGGAGATGGAGGAACGCGAGGGAGAACCCGAAGGGGAAGAGGAAATTGGAGAAACACCGCCTGGTATATAATCTTTTTTCTTACTTTTCACGATTTATGTTCGTATTCAATTTTAAATTATCGAATTTTTTAATAGGAATTCCTCCCAGCCCTATTCTCCATGCGAGAAGAAGACGTTAACGATAAAAGGCGAGTTACCTCGGAAAAATACTCATGTTTACTAAATTAAATACGAACATAATATTGTAAGCAAACTCAAAGTATTTTCTATAAAATATGTTTCTAATTTTTTTGTAACTTTTGCACAGAAGCGAGCAATGAAGAGCCGCAGCGTGGAGGAGGGCTTCCACCTCGGGAAAATTTGGAGGAGGGGGAGGTGGAGGAGGAGCAGGAAACAGCAGGCGAAGAAAGAGAAGAGGAGGAGGAGGAGGAGGAGGCGGCGGCAGAGGAAGGAGGACAAGTGGAAGAGGAGGAGGAGGAGGAGGAGGAAATGGAACAAGAGCGTGTTGGCCACGAGGTCAGAAATTTTAATCATTTGTTATTAATCGGGGAAAATTCGCGCCGCTTTAGAAATTTCGCGTTATTAGGAAGAGAGGCGATATTCCGTGTGCGTCCGCTACCCGAAGGAGCCGATGTCTATAATTGGCTTGAAAACGCATTCGCGGAAATTCATGCCTACGCGTTACATACCTCCGAACCGCACGATTATGTGGGATTTTCATTCGATTCGGAGGATTTAACGCAAGGCCCGGCGGGATTATCGTTTCGACCGGCCCGCGACTTAACTCTCGAGGACATTTGGCGCCTCGTGAGTTCAGTAGCGCAAAGTGCCGGAGGTCTCGATATCGCGCAGGATTTTAACGTACGCGTTTTCAATGTCGCGGTACCCAGAGGTCGCGGACGCGTTTCAAATAAACTCACTCGGGAAGACGTTGCGAAACGTTCGATTTTATCAATCCCCAATTCCGATAATCTATGTTTTCCCCGCTCTCTCGTGACCGCGCAAATTTATCACGAACGCGGTACGTTGCGTGCGGGGGAACTTCACGAGCGATGGAATGTGGTAAGACACCAGAATTCCTCGTTACAACGCGAACTCGCGTTGGATTTGACGAGGAGAGCTGGTGTCGCCATTCCACCGGAGGGTTGCGGGATTCGGGAAATAGAATGTTTCCAACGCTTTCTCGCCGCATCCAATATAGCTATTATTGTTTATAATTCTATTACTTTTGGACGCGGCGAGAAACCCTTATTTGACGGAAGCACGGTACTCGCCTCTCTAGAACGCGAACCTTTATATCGGCTAAATATTCTATATAACGAGCAACATCGCCATTATAGTCCGATTTTAAATTTAAAAGCAGCCGCGGGGAGTAGAGGGGGGTATTGTATTCCATGCAATATCGGGTATCGCGAGGAAAGGGGTCACCGCTGTTCAAATAAATGTTCGCGTTGTAACAACGTGCCGCCGTGCGATCAACGCGAAATCGTGGAACTCGTTAGGTGTGAGAGTTGCAAACGTTCGTTCTACGGAAACGCATGCTTCGAACATCATCGCGCGACAAAGTCGTATGACGGTAAAACTCCGACGAGCGTTTGTAACACCATTCGTCTCTGCGAAGGATGCGGGCGGGTTGTAAAAGCGTCAAAAAAACACGAATGCGGCGTTTCTTTTTGTAAAATCTGCAGTTTGCAAAAACCCGTAAATCATCTTTGTTACATGCAGCCTCTCCCTCGCGAAGACAGATCCTCCGCTGTTGAGTGCGGCGGGGATTCTTCTGTATTTGCGAGAGAGAGCGAGCAGAATAACTCAGGTGAGCGGAAATGCAAAAAGGGACGAGTGGCATTCGTGTTTTATGATTTTGAGACACGCCAAGACCAATCACTCGAGGGAACCGAAATAAAAATTCACGTCCCGACTCTGTGTGTCGCGCAGCAGATTTGCGATTCGTGCGCGGAAATAGATGATTTGTCGGTGCGATGCGAGTGGTGCGGAGTACGCGAATTTGTTTTTCACCAAGATCCGGTAAAACAATTTGTCGAATTCGCAACACGCCCTACAAAACATTTTTCACGTATTATTTGCATAGCGCATAACGCGAAATCGTTCGACGCGCAGTTTATCCTTCGGCACATTGTAGAAAATTATTCCGGATTAGAACCTCGCGTAATTTTAAACGGCACAAAAATTATGGTCCTAACAGCGAATCGCACGAAATTTATCGACAGTGTTAATTATATGCCAATGCGTTTGTCAGAATTACCGAAGGCCTTCGGGTTACCGGATACTTGTGACAAAGGTGTCTTTCCGCACTTATTTAATACTGTCGATAATCAAACTTATGTCGGTCCACTACCCGATGTTCGCTATTACGCGCCCGAAACCATGCGAACAGAGGAACGCGAACGTTTTCTCGCGTGGCACGCAGAAATGTCGGGAAAGAATGTAATATTCGATTTCCAGCGTGAAATACTCGCGTATTGTCGCACCGATGTTGATATCCTTCGCCGAGCATGCATGGCCTTCCGAAAAATATTCTTGCAGCGGGGAAACGTGTGTCCATTCGAGGAATGTACAACTATCGCTTCGACGTGCATGAGAGTTTTTCGGAAAAACTTTTTGCGCGAAGGAGAAATAGGAATCATTCCTTCGGGTGGATACAGGTTTAAAGATAACCAGTCGCGCAAAGGCACGCAATGGTTAATTTTGAAGGAACGTGAGTTAGGTCATCGGATAATTCACGCGGGGCGAGGACGCGAGTATCGTTTAGCGGAAGGCATGCTCGTCGACGGATATTACGAATGCGAGAATGGTGGTGAGACGCGGCGTCACGTCTTGCAATTTCACGGTTGCTTTTTTCACGGATGCCCGTCTTGCTATCCATTAAATCGCGATAAAACGCTCGAAAATTTTAACGACACGTTTGACGCGCGTTACGAACGAACGGTTGCAACGTCTTGGCGATTACGTCGCCAAGGATATATCCTAACGGAAAAATGGGAGTGCGTTTTCGACGAAGAAATGCGCGAGAATCGAGAGATGCGAGAATTTCTCGAAAATCACCCCATGGTGCAAATCCCACCTCTCGATCCTCGCGATGCATTTTTCGGCGGACGCACCGGCAATATCGCGACTCGATACGAGATTACGGGCACCGAGAAGATACGGTACGTAGACGTATGTTCTCTGTACCCGTATGTACTCAAGACCGGAGTTTTCCCAATTGGTCACCCGGATATCTATGTGGGCGAGGAATGCGCCGATTTAATTGGAATCGCGCCAAATTTTAATTTTACTCCGGTCTCGTACGTTGCCGAGTACTCCCCCCACGTGATCTCTTCCATCCTGTACTACCGTACCGCGTGCGCGGTAAATTATTATTTGCTCTTTGCCGTACATGTTGCGAATCATTTTCTCGCGACGCGTGCACTCACGACGATCCTGCGGAGCGTGAGTTCGAGGGCACATGGGTGTCCTGCGAATTACGCAAAGCAGTCGAAAAAGGTTATCTCGTGACGCGGGTAGACGAAATTTGGCAGTACAAATCTACGCGTTATAACCCCGAAACGCAACAGGGAGGGCTGTTTACGGAATACATCAACACTTTTTTACAACTAAAACAAGAGGCGAGTGGGTGGCCGAGCGAATGCAACGACGATGTTGCTAAAGAACGCTACCTGAGGGAGTATGAAGCAACCGAAGGTATCGTTCTCGATAAAAGCAACATCGTACGTAATTCCGGCTTACGCTCCGTCGCCAAACTCTGCCTTAATTCGTTTTGGGGGAAATTCGGCCAGCGGAGTAACCTGCCGAATACAGAAATAATAAGATCCCCTCAGCGTTTCGCCGAATTGCTGTCGAGTCCCGAACACGAGATAGTCGGTGTATTGCCCGTTAACGAGGATGCGATATACGTTTCATGGCGGTTAAAGAGCGAAGCGGTGGTACCTTCACCAATAACTAACGTGGTGATAGCGGCATACACGACGGCACAGGCGCGATTAAAATTATACGGATATTTGGAAAAATTAGATCGTCGCGTATTATATTATGATACGGATTCCTGTATATATACGAGCAGCGGTGATCCCGAGGAGTACGAACCGCGTACAGGTAATTTTTTGGGTGACATGACCGACGAACTCGAGAGTTACGGGCGTGGTAGCTTCATCGAGGCGTTTGTCTCTGGCGGCCCGAAATTTTACGCGTACGTGGTACGTACACCGGACGCGCGAAAATACGAAATATGTAAAATAAAGGGGGTTAAATTGAATTTTGAAAACTCGAGGCTGCTTAATTTTAAGAGTATTTATAATTTATTATTAAATAGGGAAAAAGAGGAGGAGGAAGAGATAAATCTGCGCTTTAAAACAATTCGTCGCACCGCGTTTCACGAAGTAGTAACGCGAAACGAGGTGAAAACGTGTGCACCTGTTTTATTAAAACGCAGATTTATCGACAATCTTCTTTCTTACCCCTATGGTTTTACGTTATAATATTTTACTTAAATTAAGTTAGGTTAAGGCTCGGATTTTCCCCGTCCTCCCTCAAATGTAAATATGTACAGAATATGTATAAGGAATAAATACGATTGTAAAAAAATTAAGATTATTTTTATTTTAGTTATAGTTTATTTTAGTATTAAATTTAAGAAAAAATGCGAAATTTGAAAAATGTATATTGCACGGTTTCGATTAGAAATGTAAAATTACCAATGTAAATTTGCGTTTAGTTAAGAAAAAATATAATAAAAATATTTATTTCTCTAATTGTAGGAAAAAGGATAATAAAAATTTTGTAAAATTAAATTTTTAAATCCAATTTTTTCCCCCTTTCCTATAATTTTCCCATAACTTTCTTTTATCGCTAATTTTTTATATAGAAAATATTTTAAATTTATAATAGAGAATCTTTAAAATACTTGGTAAAATATCTTTTAAATTATAATCCCAAATTATAATCGCATAAGTTACGATTTTTAAATTTGTAAAAGAAAAAGTTATAAATTTTTACGTCCGTAATAATAAGTATTTAATTATTTTTTCCGCGAGTAAGTTTCTCCGACTTGAATTAGCTTTCGATGAGCACCGCGTACAAGCTCGTAAGCGACGGTGCTCTCGCGGTGAACGCTCGCGCGAGCGTACGAGCGCGGCTTGTCGCGGACGGGTACGAGCTCGTTACGCAAAGATGCTGGCGCGAGCACACCTCCGCCGCGGTGGGGCCCTTCCGCGAGTAAGCTAATCTCAAAAATTTCTCTGAGAAAAAATCAAGTGTTCCATTCCTTTGTTTATTAATCCAAGTACGACGCGCAAAGCGTTCATTTCGCGAAATGGATGTACGCTGGAAACATCCGTGGACGTCGATCGTGTGCGGACCGACGGGATGTGGAAAAACAATCTTTGTAAAGAGATTTCTTCGTCATTTATCCGCTATGGCAGATGTCTACTTTGAGAGAATTTTGTTTTATTACGCCGAATGGCAGGATGCTTATCAGCAACTTCAATACGAAACTCGAGATTCCGCAATCGAATTTCACGAGGGATTACCGCGTCCGGAAGATTATTCTAACGATCCAACGAGCGCGAAATTGATAATAATTGACGATCTTATGAGGGAATCGTCCTCGAGCGAAGCGATCGTGGATCTGTTTACCAAGGGAAGTCATCATAAGAATCTCAGCGTAATTCTCATCACGCAAAATCTCTTTCATCAGGGCCGTGGACAACGCGATATATCTCTCAACGCGAATTACTTTGTGGTTTTCAAAAATCCACGAGATCGCGCGCAAATCCGGCATCTCGCTCGACAAGTCTATCCCAACGATCCAAAGTTCCTCGAGGAAGCGTATCACGACGCCACGTCTCAACCTCACGGATATTTATTGCTCGATCTGAAACAATCGACTCCCGACGAGTATCGTTTTCGCACGTGCATATTTCCCGATGATACGCTGAACTACGTTTACGTATCGCGCAGATCCTTTTCCGGAAGTTTCGTATAAAAGTATCGTACTCGCATTCTCTCGCGACAGTCGCTCAACTTCCTCGTGATGAAGAAGCGAAGAGAATCCACGGTTAATGCGAGAAAAATCGCAGAACGTTCGATCGGTAAGAAAAATATCTGTCTTCTCAAAGCGCTGTGTTATTTGAACAAAAATCAACGCGCCTCTTTCTTACGCCAGGCGGATGAAAAATTCATTCGTTGTATCCGCGAGTGCGTTTTCAATACTCTCAAGGGTAACGTCCCGCTCGAACGTTCTGAAAAAAATCGTCTCAGCAAATATAAAGCATCTTTGCGTCGCATAGCGAAAAAAGACGGCAATTGGAAAAGTAAGAAAAAGCTATTACTACAGCGAGGCGGATTTTTACCCTATCTCATAGGGCCTATACTTTCGTTCCTATTTTCGAAAATTATCGGAGAATAGTCAGCGAGAGAGAGAGAGAGAGAGAGAGAGAGAGAGAGAGAGAGAGAGAGAGAGAGATCGAGTAAACCTAATTATGGAAAGGGCAAAAAAGATGGTCTTGATTTCCACGGAAAATCTCGAAAGAATGCAGCATCGTCTCCGACAACAGCAGCAAACGGAAATAGGCATCGGGGAAAATTCCACGAGGCAGAATTCGGAGACGATACATGGAGAAAATTTAAATTCCGTACAAACACCCGGAACGCCTTTGTCGCGGCTCGATTCCGATATGAGCAAAATTCTTAATTCTCCCACTCCGCGCGATGTAAGTGAGAAATGGAAATTGTATAAAGAAGTACTTTGGAGATATCTCCATTTTGATAAAGCGCAAAAGGAAGATTCGACGCGCAACGCCGCCGATGAGAACAATTCAGATGCGCAGGAGGGGGACATGGCGGAACCAGCGCGCGAATCGCAACCATTGAGCAAACTTTTGCATCTTGACGGACAAGTAAGTAATATACTACGAGGCGAGTCTCTGCGTAGGCGCGAACGGCAAAGCGTCGAAAAAATATTGGAAAAGGTGCCGAAAAGTTTTCGCGCCAAGGCGCGTTTACTTTTGAAACATTTGATCGATAAAGCAGTACCCGCGAGAATTACTTGGGACGAGGAAGGAATCGTGACTATCGATGGCGACGTTATAAAAGATTCGAATATCACGGAACTGATAAACGACGCGCTGCGAGAGAGAAAAACCGTGAAAGCAATAGGAAGAGGTCAGTTTGCGCGATTACTACGTACGACAAACACCCCGGCTGTACTCGTAGGAAATAAGGAATTGTTAGCAACCACATTTGTCAAGATATTATCATCACCACAAGCGAGTTCCACGCCGAAAATACAGAGAAAACTTTCCACGTCAACGCCGGCGACGTCGACGGCGACGACGCGGAAAAGAATACGGCGCACGAGGAAGGGACAAAAACGCCGAAAGACCGAAGAAGAAGAGCGAGCGAGGTGCGCATTGTTTCTTTCGCCGCGTTTTCGTAAAGACGATATCCCTATAACCTTCGCAAAAGATTCTCGACAGGCAAGAAAGAGACGCTTACTCGATTGGAGTGAATTGAAATGACCAGGCTTGAAAATTTGTATTACGATCCAGCGCACTATGCGGGGTATTCGGCAACGGATAACTTGACGCGTGCCGCTAAACCGAATTTCTCTCGTAAAGAAGTAGCTCGCTGGCTCGAATCGCAAGACGCGTACACACTGCACCGCCCCTCGAGGCGAAAATTTCCGCGATTACGTTACAACGTGACGAATATCGACGATCTGTGGGAGGCCGATTTGATCGAACTCCGTAATCTCAAAAGTTACAACGACGGATTTTCTTATCTGCTCGTGATTATCGACGTACTTAGCAAATTTGTCTGGGTAGAACCGTTGCGGGATAAAACGAGCAAATGCGTGACAAGCGCCTTCCAAAATATTCTCTCGAGAAGCGAAGGACGAGTGCCCGTGTACTTGCAAACCGACAAGGGTAAAGAATTTATCGCACGCCCGCTTCAAGATTTTCTGAAAGAAAGAGGCATACGTTATCGCGTAGCTCGCAATCCGGACGTCAAAGCCGCCGTCGTTGAACGCTTCAATAGAACGTTGAAGGAGCGAATGTGGCGCTATTTTACGCATAAAAACACGCGGCGTTACATCGATGTGTTGCAAGATATCGTGCGCGCTTACAATCACACCCGTCATTCGTCCATCAGGATGCAACCGGCGAACGTTACGAGAGAAAATGCCCGCATCGCACGTGAAAATATGGAGCGACGTAGAGGGGAGAGAGTGAAGGGGGCGTCGAAAGTAGTAGAACAAAAGGCTAAATTCGATGTTAACGATCTCGTTCGTGTCAGTAGAGCAAAAGCCACTTTCGAGAAAGGATACGAAGCGCGGTGGAGCGAGGAAATATTTCGAGTTTGTCGCGTTCTTCATTGGCGAAGACCCCGCGTGTACGAATTGTGCGACTTATCGGGCGAACACATCGATGGGATTTTTTATGAACAAGAATTAGCACGGGTCAGAAAAAATTTGAGGGAGGAAGAGTTTATCGTCGAGCGCGTGATAAAAAGTAGAGGACGCGGTGCTAATAAACAGCTGCTAGTTAGCTGGCAAGGATATCCCAGTAAATTCGACAGTTGGATTCCCGCTTCGAGTTTAACTTTTCTCCAAGATGGAGGAGGAACAATTTTTTATGGTTCTTCCGAGCGATAGCAGTAAGAAGTATTTCCCGGGAAATACATGCTCTTCTTTCACCACACAATTACCTCACGGCATACATTTATTCGGGGAATGGGAAGTCGCGCTTAGCGAGATTCAATTTCCCGCCAGTCTTTTTCACGTACGTCGAGGAGATAATAAGGTTAGATTTGTCGATTTGAAGAACGAAAAAGATGAGAAAAATGCCGATAAGTTTACGGTGAAAGAATTGCACTTACAGCCAGGGGTTTATGAAAATACAGAGGATCTTATCTACGCGATTAATAAAGAGTGCAGGCGCGGCGATTCACATTTTACTTTCGAACTACGAAAAGGTTCAGGTGGTAATGTCCGTATAAGCATCGATTGTGACGACAACTGTACTCTCGTTCATTATATAAATCTGCCAGCTAATATTTTTCAAATATTGAAGATCAACATCGATGATGCCGGCACAATTTACCGTCACAAGTTACCTAATTCCGACGAATTAACGCCATTTTTGAAACTCGGTTATGCCATCGGTGATGGACGCACTGTATCTTTCTGGACTGCAGAACCCTGTAGTCTATGGCACGGTATCCCTGATAAAATGTACGTTTATTGCGACATTTGCGAGCCTTACATAACCGGCGATACGCGGAGTCCGCTTCTTCGGATCGTTCCAACCGAAATACCCGGATATAATTACACGTACGGAAGGAATTTAGTAAAATATTTCTCCACTCTGCAATATACTCCTTTGCGTCAAACGAAATTCCATAAAATTGAAATAGATATAAAAGATCACCGAGGAGAAAAAATACCATTCGCATCCGGAACACTGATAGCAACATTACACTTTAGACGCGTCCGTTAATTATCATTGGCGGTGGAAAGTCTACGAAGCTTTGAGAAAACTAAGTCTCCATGGAATACGACGAGTATTACGAAATGCAAAACGGCGGGGGCAGGGAGGCGGAATTCCACGAATTTTCGTCGGTTCAGCCTATCAGCGCGGTCATGGGATCGGTAGTTTCCTCGGAGGATTATTTAGAAGAGTACTTCCTTATCTAAGCAGAGGAATGCGCGCAGTCGGGAAAGAAGCTTTACGCGCCGGAATTGGCGTGATGGAGGATGTTGAAAACAACACTCCGTTCAGGGAAGCAGTCAAAACGCGGCTCAAGGAATCGGGCGGAAATCTTAAGAGAAAAGCCAAAGAAAATATAAGTAACTTGATGAAGGGCTCGGGATATAAAACATCCACGAAAATACGACCGGGTCAGTTTCCCTTCGGAGGGCACGACGCACGCACCGCTAAATCCGGGAGAAGCGCGGTTCGTAAACGCAGACAAGCCGGTAAAAAAAAGAAATCATCAAAAATTGGCGTGAAAAAAACGATTAAAAAAAAATCATCGAAGAGGAAAGCGGGCAAAATTAAAAAGGCAACGAAACATCGACGAAATAGCGGGAAAAAGCGCACCGTATCCGATATATTCGCTTAACCGAGGCACTTTGCAAATTTGTGCGATATGTCCTTTCTTCATACCCACTCGAGCGAGTGTTTAAAGAGCGAGCTCGATCTTTTCAGTTTACCTCCTACTCAAACCAGTATCGAGAATTCGCAATGGGTTTATTACAAACCGGTGACCTCGCTCGCGGACGACGCGCCTATAGAATTCGTCGTACCCGGGCACGGAGAAGATTATCTAGATCTCACGCATACCATGCTAAGCCTTCGCGTACGAGTGGAAAGTTTACCCGGTCCTGGAACATCGACAGCAGGAGGAGGAGCAGGAGGAAACAAAGTAGGTCCTGTGAATCATCTACTACATTCGATGTTCAACCAGATCGACGTGTACTTCAATCAAAAACTCGTATCACCCCCAAACAACGCCTACGCGTACCGCGCGTACATCGAAGCATTGTTAAATTATTCTTCACCGGCAAAAACTTCCCATCTGACTTCCTGCCTATGGGACACGGACGAGCCCGGTTATATGGACGCGCTATTAGAATCGGACAATCAAGCTCTCGTGAGACGCGCCCGATACATCCAAGGAGAACGTTCGGTAGATCTAATAGGTCATCTTCATTGCGACGTCTTTAATCAGGATAAATTTTTAATTAACGGAGTGGAGGTTAGAATGAGACTCGTTCGCTCGAGAGATGCGTTTTGCCTCATGGAAAGCAGCTCAACGTCGAAAATACGCATTCTAGATGCTAGTTTACTCATAAGAAGAGCAAAAATAAGCCCCGCAGTGTTACTCGAACATGCGAGAATGCTGAGTAAAACAACCGCCAAGTATCCTCTGACGCGAGTCGAAGTTAAAACATTCACGATTCACGCCGGAGTGGTAGGAGAATCGATTGATAACGCGATACTCGGGCAACTTCCGAAACGGGTAATAGTCGGATTCGTCGATAACAAGGCGTTTAACGGCGACAGAAAGTTAAATCCATTTAATTTCAAAAATTACGGCATAAATTTCTTCTCGCTATATGCCGATGGCGTGCAAATTCCGAGTAGACCGCTGCAACCGAATTTCTCAAAAGACCATCCGCTCTACGTCGAGGCTTATAACACCCTCTTCTCAGGAACGGGCATTCATTTTCTAAACGAGGGGAATTCTATAAGCAGAGAAGATTATGCCAAAAGTTTCACGCTTTTCGCTTTCGATCTCACTCCCGATCTATCGGCAAATTGCGCTGTACATTGGAATCTCGTCAGACATGGAAGTTTACGATTAGAGGTGCGATTTGAAAAAGCTATTACCTCAACGATTAATTGTATCGTTTACGCAGAATTCGATAACGTGTTAGAGATCGATTCCTCGCGTCAAATTATCGTTGATTTTAGCGGCTGAGACATACTCGAATTTTCCCCTCCCACCGTTATCTATTTTTCATTTCTATTTCTTCGAAAGCTTAACAAAAAGTAGCCGCAGTTTTGAGTAGGAATATAAGGCCGGTTCTAACCCAGGTCCTCCGAGGGCGGTGCGGGTGTGCGGGGGGAACGGAAGGCGCGAGGAAGAGGGGAGGAAGTCAGGGGCGGCAGTCCTTTGAACTGAGCCGCGGGGGGGGGATAGTAGGATTCGGTGAAGATGATATAAACAAAAAGATAAACAAAGAGATAAACAAATAGATAAACAAGAAGATATAGATAAAAAGATAGAAAATTGCGATTTAAAAAGGACACGGGGGGAGGGGGAGGGGGAGGGGGTAGTGAAGAAAGACGAGATGAGATAAACAAATAGGATAAGATAGCAAGGCGATATAAACAAAATGGGCGGCGAAGATGATATAAAAAATTGCGCGTGGACATGACGTCAGAGGTGGGGGGGGGGCACCGCGTCCACCGCCGCCGCCGCCGCCGCCGCGCCCGCCGAGTAAAAAATAAATATCTCTCTCTCGTATTATCTCTTCCGTTGCGGCTCTCTCCCTTCCTCCAGACTCTTTTCGTATCCGTAATGATTTTTGATTTTTTTGAATTACATGTGTTTATATATATGTGTTTATATATATGTGTTTATATGTGTTTGTAAAAAGAAGATTTTTTTACAGAAGAGTATAAAAATATGTTTTGTGTTTTGGATGGCGGAGGAAAAAGAATAAAAAAACATAATTCGTATATCATATTTATTTTATTCATGGTTATCTGACCACCAATTAAATAATTTGAATACATTTTGTAATGCGCAATTAGTATAGTGATATCCGCATCGCATAGTATTATCAGCGTCCAGAGTGTTTAGAGAATCTACGTTTTCGTAATCAGCATCCAGAGTCTCGATGTACACGCGCTTATCGTCCAGAAGCAAATTCCACAGCCATTGTCGTTTTTCGTGTCCCTTGACATATACGACAGCATCGCTGTCATCGTCGTCGTCGTCGTCGGCGTCGTCTTCTTCCGTTCCATGCACAGCCTTTGTAATCAAACTCTTAGCTTTGCTGTACGGAATCGTTCCGTCGTCCCATCGTAGTCTATGGTGATGACGTATCACCCAACGTGCGCGAGACTTGTCGGCACTTGCGAGGAAATGCCATAGTATAGGGCTTGCGAAAATATAGTGAGAGAGAACGGTCCGTTTTCTGAGAGCGGCAAACTCCTTTACAACAAACTGTCCTCCAACGAGAAAACCTTGCAGATCTACGAACGTTGGCACGACCATGACGAGCAATTTTTCGAGACTGCGGTCGATTTCGATGTATCGTAGATTTTATTGTCTCTCTCTCTCTCTCTCTCTCTCTCTCTCTCTCTCTCTCTCTCTCTCTCTCATGTGCCAGCGATGCTCTTAGGTGATCTTGCGTACAACATTGGTCAACGGATTGTAGTGAACCACGCGATCGTGTATAATGAGACAGTACGCGGTGGTATTCATCGGTACGTTCTCCTTAGTCTCAAATTCCAATCTCACGTTCACGGTTGCGCTCTTGACCGATTCGTTTTGTCGAGAACAATCGATGATTACGAATGGACCGTTATGTAGAAAAGACGTGACGGTGAGACTCGGCTCGAGATACTCGTATCCGTAGTAACCCTTGCAGAAACGCGCGTACGTTTCATACAACACGGACCATCTGTTTTTGTCGAAATCAAGATGCATATCG
Organism: Pogonomyrmex californicus; assembly: GCA_024349325.1. Classification (NCBI taxonomy): domain Eukaryota; kingdom Metazoa; phylum Arthropoda; class Insecta; order Hymenoptera; family Formicidae; genus Pogonomyrmex; species Pogonomyrmex californicus. The sequence goes on from JAECZD010000021.1 coordinate 2,014,545, forward strand.
TCGTACGGATAACATTCCGAGTTCAGATAGAGTTTCACGTTGGTTAAATTGCAGTCGTCGAATCGGCTCGTGTCCTCAGCCATGACATTTTTGCGACCTGTTTGCAGAGCAAAGATGACGTATCGCGGTTTCTCGAGCTGAGTAGCGGTCTTGATGGCCCACGAATGCTTGGTTGTACGCTGTAACAGCGGAAACTCGTACAGATCCCACGAGCGAAAAGCCATGCTCAAGTATCGTCCGCTCTCCAAAGTGCGTAGCATCGATAGTTTTTTTATCTCGCTCAATAACACGTGCGGCATTCGCCATTGTATCTTGAATAAGTCAATCACGGGGTCCAACGCCGAATTTCCCGTCAGGCAATTGTTGTCGTTACGAGATCGTATCAAGATCAACTCGTGACGAGCGTTGATTATCACGCGTCTGTAATCCTCGCAAAATCCCAACAGTGCGTAGAGAGGTACGCAAAAGTTAAAATATCCATCCGCGCTGGTATGCGCATCCCAACCGGCATTCCTCAGAATCACGCTTCTGTCGGATGATGTCGTTACGTAATGTTTGAGCGTGCTGGTTACACCCACGTTTCTGTTACGATCAATCTCCACACCATCAAGCTCGTATCGAATCTCATCGAACAGGAACGCGACAAAATTATTTCCCAGCACCACATCAGATCCCTCGACAACTCTGTTCTTCGTTAGTTTTCCCTCGATATATAGAAAGCTTTCGTACGGCAATGTGTACAGATCCTGTTGCTGTATAGGTATTCTTATCTCATCGCTGTACCCGAACGTCGTATTGGCGAACGGGTTGTACGCATGAGTCTCAATCTTGACGATGCGATCGTCGAAGATTGGCTCGTTTTCGATGTTTAGGATATCAGTCATTTCACAAGTTGCGCACCGCGAATCCTAAAGCTTGTAAAAATTTAACGTTCGACGCGTTAAGTTTCTTCCTCTTCTTGACGCAGCCGGATGAGCGAATATTATCGATCGATGTTTTCTTTGTAAAAGATGCGTTATCTCTCTGCGTATGCTTCGCTTCGTTCAACACGAGCATCTCAAATGTCACGCTCGCGTTATCGCTGTTGCCGTCGTACGTGCAATCTGACGGTGATCTCTTCTCCTCTGAAATCGAGCAATCGTCCGTTCTGGTCAACAATGCGTATCGTTAGCTCCGTAATGCTCCGTACGATGACTGGCAGGTAAATGATCTGCATCGGCCTTTCCGATATCTTATATCCTGGCGGCACGCTCGGCGAAAATTCGTGTATCGTGTGCACACTTTTGTCGTTGCTGTATGCGCCCGCGGTCACGTTGCACTCTACACGGATAATGTTTACGTTCATTATGTTGATCGACACGTCCGATTCGTGCCACCTTCGCGGTTGCAGTATACGCCTCGAGAAACCCAGCAGCGATCCAATGTTACGAGGCTTGTTAAAGTTTATTCTGTAGGCGCATTTAATCTCACACCTCATCGTGTTGTAATTTGCGCGGAGCACTATCGGATATTCTCCAATCTCGTCATCGCCGCGCGCGGTGTCACCAGCGTTACCCTCGAGCGCGTCGCGTCGCGGACGTTTCCGTAAAATCTCACGTTTCAAAAATTCATTTATGGCATGCAGTTCATACGACCCCTCGGGAATCGTAATTTCTGCATCGTCTTTGCCAAAATAAAATGTATTGTTCGAAGCGTTTACATTCGGTATCGTGTGATAAGTCTCCAAAATTGTTAGACCAAGCTCGTAGTCATCGTCGCTCAAATCTATGGCTGGAGAGTAATTTGTCGCGAGAACGCTGCTCTTCCCGCTCAGCGTAAGCGTCAGCGACATGATGGAAAAAGCGTTCGACGAATACTGAGACGCCGCGACATTTTGTCGCACTTTATAAATTCACGCGCGTCGACCGTTTTAGAGAAGAAGAAACCACAAGCACAGCTGTCCGCAGACGCTCTGATCGTACGTCTGATAGGACGTTCGATTGTACTCTATCGTAGCATCGTCTCCGAAATATCGTATCAGTTCCTTGGGCGGTCGAAGATTACCGAAACTGTCAAAGTACACAACGCGATTGTTTCTCTTTGCGTACGCTACCCAATGAGTACCGGGACCCGTCGTGTCGTCCAGATTTACGATACCGCTCTCGTTTCGACGCGCGCCGCTAATCGGTAATGCGTCACGCATAAAAACGCCTCTAAAGTACGGTACGCGCATACGCTTCGCCAGCTGGTCCAATTGTACGTTGGTGGTTACACTCGTAGATATTTTTATCGTCTCTTTGGCGTTTTTTTTTCTTTTTTCGCTGTTACTCCTCGTCCGCGTTTGTACGGAGCGAGATACAGTCCCTGTCCGCGCGTTTCCATCGCGCGACGTTGCAGTTCCTCGAGTTGACGTTGCGCGACTTTCCTGTCGTTTATCGCTTTCGCCACGCTGGCCGCTCCGCCGATTAAGGACCCGAGAGCGCCCAAAATTGGCAAAATCGGTAACATACCACCTCGTTTTGCCGTTGGAAGTATTCGTTTCTTTTTTTTGTCGATTTTTTTCTTCGCCTTCATACCCATGCCGATCTTGGTCTTGGCTTTCATCGCTGCCCAAACGGCTGCAGCTGCAGCTTTCTCGCTCAGAGCCGAATCTCTCGCGATGACGCGTCCTAGGGCTTTATCGGCGAGTACCTTGTCCGCCGCGTGTCTGTCGGTGAGATCGTTGCTCTGAGAATACGCAATGTCGTGTTCACGGCACGCCGCGTCCAGTGGATTTATGCCCGTTTCACCTCTGGCTAATCGCTTTTTCAGCCGAGTACCCGGACCGCAAAACTGATAGCCGGGGATATGTAGTTCGAAAGGAAGCGCGTTTATCGCTCGATTGAGCAGACCTCCAATGTAGCCTTCGTTTGACGCTGTTGCTGGCATAGGCCACAATCCTTTATCCTCGGTGCAGGACCGTCTATATGATCTCGATCCCACGATTGATTATAATGCTCGACGCAGCGACGATAGGTTTGAACCTCCAAATCCGCCTTTATATACTCCGGAAGCTTGTCCCACACGTGATCGATATAATTACCGCACACGCGTAACAGTACGACCTTCGGTATATATTGCAACTGCTCAGCGCTCAAATCCCGAATATCGGAGGGATGCGACAGCGCGAGATACATTTTTGCTACTGAGCGATTCGTGGTTTCGCGCGCCTATAAATAGGCGTTCGATCGAAGCCTAGATAACGCAGTGCGAACATGAAATTTGTACGGCAGCCGCTGACGATACGCGTCGCGAACTGTGACGAGAGAGCGCGAATGATGGGAGACATCGCGACGGAGCGCAAGCACGGTGAAATGTTACCGAGTACTATACGCGCCATCATTTGCGGGCCGTCGAATTGTGGTAAAACCAACGTTCTCATAAGCTTGCTCGAGAGTCCGCACGGTGTACGTTTCGAGAACGTGTACGTATACTCGAAATCGCTGCAACAACCGAAATATCGATACTTGGAAAATTTACTAACATCGATAGAAGAAATCGGCTACTTTACGTTCTCCAACAACAGTGACGTCATTCCACCGAGCGAGGCACGTCCCAATTCGATCTTCGTCTTCGACGACGTTGCGTGCGATAAGCAAGATGCTGTGAGAGAATACTTTTCGATGGGCCGCCACTCGAACGTCGATTGCTTCTATCTCTGTCAGACGTACGCGAGGATACCTAAACATCTGATACGCGACAATGCGAACCTGCTGATTCTGTTCAAACAGGATGGTACCAACTTGAAACATGTTTACAACGATCACGTGAATACCGACATGTCGTACGATGAATTCTGTGCGTTATGCCGCGATTGTTGGCAGCGCGAGTATGGATTTCTAGTGATAGATAAGGACAGTCCGCTTATCAATGGACGATACAGAAAGGAATTTAATACGTTCGCGGTACCGTAACGTGGTTAATCGATGTCGAAACGTCAAGCAGGCAACATGGATAACACCAAAAGATCGCGAGAAAATAGCGAAACAAATTGCGCAAACGAGCGATTCGATTCGCAAAAAATATCGCGCTTTAAAAATTGGTAAAATAGCTGAAGATACAGCGTTGGAGAAACGCTTCAAGCCCATCGTCGAACCTCTAAAACAGATTGTTGAAAAAACCGAGGAATCTCAATTGATTAAAAAAGAAGCAAAGGATCTCGGTATTAAGAAAAAACGTGAAGACAGCGATGACGACAACGATAACGATATTACTACTACTACTGATAAGGATTCATATTGGACGGATGTTGGATGGTTGAAATTAACGCCGCAGTCTAAAAACGACGTACAACGAAAGAATTGAAAGCCGCGTCAGATTCACTCGTGTCTACACCGATACAACCATCGAAAGACCCATCGAAAGAACCATCGCTGTTCCTGCAAAAGGAAGATGTTTTCGAAACAAAAGACGCCAGTGAACCGTCATTCGAAACAACCATCAAACAGAGTCTGCAAACGCAACAAGGTCGAGAGGCGTTGCATAATCAGCTGGGACCATTAGGGCAAAAGTACGTAAGCCCTCTCCTCGATGATAATGGAAAAAACGATACATTTGATCGCGTATACGGTGTTTATTTCGATAAAACCAATGGTGCGATGCTTGGTGACAAGAAATTTGACGTTGACAAAAATGACTCCATAATCATAGACAATGTGAGATACAATGGTACACCAGGATTGTACGAATTGATCTTCAAGAGACTTCCCGATGACGCGGTTTTTACCGAGGATGACAAACAAACGTATAAAAGTATACTATTAACAACAAATGCTCATAGACGTGGTCACAGCGCCCATAATCCCATCAAGGGCAATAGGGGATCCAAGTATATTAACATCATCGCTCCGCTCGTATCTACGTATGGAAGTAGCGGGCGTAAAAAGGGTGCAGGCGTGAGCAATATACCAACCGCCATGAAGTTAAACGACAACAAGATCGATTACGTGCATTGGGACGATCCCAACGAACTGGTGGATCGACTCCGATTGCTCGACGCTTCGCACCGAGCTGGTAACAACGCTCACGACAACGAGATGCTGTCGATCATCGAGGAACTTCGCGAAGCCGGCATTATTATAAATTAATCGCGTATCGACGAAACGAGCCAGTCGATTAACGTCAGTGAGGAAAAAACAATTTTAAATTGTATATCTTATCTTTACTATTAAACATCGTCGAAACATGCGATCCGATGGACGTGAAAAAAATGTTAGCTCCGAGAGGCGACAACTCGTTGAGGAATTGCACGCTCCGGCGAGGAGAAATTTTCCACGAAGACGTGTCATAATTCGGGGATACGACGATCTGTGGCAGGCTGACATCGTCGAGATGCGTCCGTACTCGAGTTTCAACAGAGGTCATCACTACATACTCACCGTCATCGATGTGTTGAGCAAGTACGCCTGGGCCGTACCGCTCAAGAGCAAGGTCGGAAGCGAGACGGCTAACGCTATCGCTAAGATAATTCGAGAGAGCGGAAGATGCCCGAGAAACTTGCAAACGGATATGGGAAAGGAATTTTACAATGCCGATGTGCAAAAACTCTTGAAAAAACACAACGTTAATCATTATTCCACGTATACGGTGTTGAAGGCATCGATCGTCGAGCGATTCAATCGCACGCTTAAGAACGACATGTGGAAGATGTTTACGCTCAACGGCACTTACAAGTGGGTCGACGCGCTATCGCGTCTCGTGTCAGATTACAACGCGCGCAAGCATCGCACTATCGGCATGCGACCCGTTGACGTAACTCCCGCGATCGCCAAAAGACTCTTGGATACGGTATACAGCGCGATAAAGATCGCAGGTCCAGCAAAATTCAAAGTAGGCGAATCGGTACGCGTGAGCAAGTACAAGACAATTTTCGAAAAAGGCTACACGCCAAATTGGACCACCGAGGTGTTTAAGATCGTTACAGTGCAACGTACTAATCCCGTAACTTATCTGCTCGAGGACTATCGCGGAAAATCGGTCGCGGGCGCGTTCTACGAGCACGAATTGCATCGCGCGACTCATCCGGACGTGTATCTCGTGGAGAAAGTACTACGCAGGAAGGGAGACAAGGTTTACGTCAAGTGGCTGGGATTCGATAGATCGCATAACTCATGGATACACAAAAGCAGTGTGATTTAATTCATTTTTTTTATTTTTATAATGTATTAAAAAAATAAATATACACTGTATATATGTATACAAAGAGTTTTTATTATTTTTTTCTGCCATTACAGTTTTTAAACTATACATGTATGTAACTTACGAGAATATGTAAATCTGCATGTATTATAAACAATATATGTATTAAGCCGAGTATACATTAAATAAATCGAAGAGAGAATTAAAGCTAATTCCTCAGCAAGCAGGATCTTGGTTGCTATTATAAATTATATATAAAATAAATTTGAATAGCTAAATTTTATTGTAAAAACTACATATAAAAACTACAAAAAATACATACATCTATACTACATATATAACAGTATCGTATAAAACTACAAGAATACATACGTTCATACATACATAGATATGATACATAGGTACGTACATACATACGTGCATACATGCATACATATAAACTATATAAAAAAATATAAAAATATATGTACATTGTATAAACATGTATATATATATATTACAACGGAATCCGCCAATGTCCCCACGGTAACGTCTCCGTCGAATCCGGTACGATGTATCGTTTGTCGTCGTACGGACTCAGAGCGATTTTCGACTCGGACACCGTGTATACTTGATGTAGCTTGGATCTTATACACGACTGACGACGAGTCATTTCCATCTCTTCGTTCAAGCACCGCGTATAATCGTCGAACGTTATTGTTCGCGTTACGACGTTATTCTTTACACCTTTCACCTTTTTAATGTCTTTTCTGCCGTCCACCCTCACCGCGTACATCTTCGCTCTGAGTCCGACGAATTCCGTCATTATCGCACCGTTATTCTCATCCTTCATTAGACCGGGTACTTTTTTATTCGCGAGAGGCATCCCGTACGCGTTGTCCGTCGGATAATCGCTCGTATCGAATCTAGCGATATCGCGTTTCATCGCCTCGTACACATCATCGCACTCGATGTGGTATACGAGACTGTCCGTGTCGGTGTACATGATCTTACATTTCTCGCGATACAGCGGTGACATGTATTCGTGGTGAAATTCGTACAAGCAGATTTTCGATATGTCGAGTATACACATACCCACGTAAATCGGCTTGTTGAATTTTACCTCGAGTTTACGCAGTTCGACGGCGATTAAGTTTTCCGCAAAGACGCTGCGGCTGTGGAAATTTGGTTTCGCGATCATTGCCTCCGCGCCGTACCGTCCGTCCCATTTGGTCAAAAGTTTAACGTCGACGTGATTGCGCACATTTTCCATTGTTTTACCGAATACCGCGTTGTTCATTAATTTGTACAAATTTTTCTCAAAATCGTTTTTCGCGTACGTTCTAAAGTGTGTATTGAGTTCGATGTAATCGCGGAGCCAGGCGGATTGAGCAAATTGTAGTACGCGATGTATCTTTGCGATACGAAGACCATGGCGCGTACATTGCTGCAGGTTGCGATAATGGATGACGTACCGCTTCTTATCGTATAACGTCGCGAGAAGTTTATCCTGCCGCGTGCCGGGTGGTTTATCGCGCGTCGGACAGAAAGGTAGGTCAGTGTGTCGATCGTGTAAATGATGCGGATACTCGAGATCGACCTCGAGAATATAACCCGTAGACGAATCCGGAGCGATCGCGCTCGCGTCAAAGTTCTCAATGTCTTCCATCCATCGAAATTCGGCATAGGGCAGCGGTTGACACATCGCCCATCCGTACAGATTGTTTACGTCAAAGTACATAAGGTATGATGACGGTTTCGACGGGTCGTACGAACGCATGTACTTGTTATTGGCCTGCGCGTATCTGCCGGAACATTGACTGAGACCGCCGCGTATACCGCGTTCGATAAACATAACCATATCGATGTCGGTGAGCAACTCAAATTTTACGCGCGTATGTTTCAACATGGCGTCCCACGTGAAACCTGGCAATGTGTAGTAATGCGCGGGATCGAGTCCATAACTCGCGACGCAACTTTCGCGGAAATTTTCGAAAACGTCGGCCAATAACAAGACATCGGTCTTGAGATATAGATCGCTGTATTCGCCGAGCGTTCGGATGGAGAACCGCTGCCAGACGTTCGCGGCGTGCGCGTAATCGTTCTCCGACACCGTGTCACCGGTCAACGAGCTATAGAACGATTCACGCGATGGTAAACGCGTGTCCTGCAGCTTGTCCGCGCGATCCACGTATTCGTACGGAAAGACACCTTTGCGCGTCAACAAGTCAAAATCTTCGTTTGAGACCGTGGAAAATTCGGAACGTAAAATTTTTAATTTTTCTTTCGTTAGAAAAGATGCCAATTTATCAAGGCTGGTATTTAAAAACTTGTACGAATCTATGAACCGCAAGCGTACGCAATTTCGCGAATCTGATCTCTCGGTGGTATCTTGAACGTGTTTTGTAAATATATTTTCTTTTGTTATCGGCAGCGTCGATCCTGCCTTCGAACGCCGTAGCTATTTCCGTGATGATAAAGTGTGCGTCATAACCGGATAAATTGTGAAATACTATGGGAATGCAATATGAATCTTTATAATTTAGATTACAATTTGAGTGCGCGGGACCACGGTAACGACCGGTAAGATGGCAATGATCGCGTACCCGCGTGTCGTCCGACGCAAATGATTTCTCGCAAATGTGACAACGCGTCGCGCTACGATATGCCTCACTGCTCTCGACAACGTTTTCATGGGGACATTTGCGGATAACAGAATTTTTACTTGATGCGCCAAATCTTCGAGTTGCTGAACGAACCACGCAACGCAATCTTCGCCGCGACGAAATCGATATACCGATAACGCGTCGTCGTACGAGCATCGCACGTAGTATCCAATGCTAAATACCTCGTGCTGCTGGTAGGTGTACGATGCGTCTTCCTTCTCTGCCGGTTCCGTTCGCCGTAGTACGCACTCCAAGTCCGCGTAAACGATGAATGGAAGTCGTTCCTTATTCGTGTGGTTCTTGAATTCGAGCCACTTGTCGTCCTCGCTCGGCAGTCGGATGGCGCAATCGTTCATCTTTTCGCAGTCCGTTGTATGTGACTGCAATCTTTCAGACGAACTGAAGTAATGTAGACATCTGCAAACGGAAAATATGATTTTTTAATAAACAATTTTATAAGAGAAATAATAAAATTTGTTAAAATACATACCGGTCGCAAAAGTATTTTTTGTGTTCTTTTTTACTCAGTTGCGAGCTCACAAGACGAGACAGATCTTTGATGTACGCAAAGTGCCCCGCGTTGTCGTCACGCGGATCCTGCACGTACAATAGATTTGCGTGCTTCTCCATCTTCCTTGATGTCAGCCGTATCGGGAGAATCTCCTTTCCTCCCTCGAAGCCGTAAACGTTGATTGAGATGTCGTTGAGATGTTCGAACTTCTTAATTTGGTTCAACGTCATCGGAAACGTAATGTCTTGCAAATTTAACACTGTCGTATAATGCGGGTACGACAATTCCCGATCTGTATGTTTTTTGGCCGGATGCAGAGCCGCGACCACCGACCACGCGAAACACGCATTGTCATTGGATCGTACATTGATCACCGCTCGCTTTAACATAATTTCTCGCGGTAATTCGATGTAACATCCCGCGTGCATTGGATTATATTTGTTCACGTTTACAGTCAAATTGAGAATTCGCGACAACGCCCATCCACTGTCGCGTTCTTGGAATTCTTCGAGCGACGCCAACGTGGGTTCGATGACGTGCTGCTCGTACCACTCGTCCAAATTTGACACTCGAAAGAGTTCACTATTTTTAGTGTTTATACTTTTGTTCGCGCGTTTATCGCCCGTCACAAATTCGCCATTGAACGTGGTGTTCACTTTCACACTATCGTGTCTTTGTACAATGTCTCGCACTCGCTCGAGCACTACACCACCAGCGTCTTCTAAAAATTGTCGCGGCTCGATATAGTCCACATTGATCACCGCACCAGTCAATATACGGCTTTCAAATGCCGTATCGATTTCTCGCCAAACGAGAGATCCATTGTCTCTACTGGTGCTCGCGTACTCACCACCAACGTGCACGAAACGTCTTTCTAGTTGTACTTTTGCACCCGCGAGTCGCGCGATCCTCGCCACCGCAGATTGTCTATTTGCAACGGTGAGTCGAGGACGCTTAACACGGCTAAGTTCCTCGAGTTGTTCGATGCACTCCTCACATCGTTGCAACCACGCGAAACACTCCACCAAGGTAGCGACTTGGCTGCACTGCTCCAGCAGCTCGCGTTCCACTCGCTCTAGGTGTTCCATATTGCAAAATCTTGATTCTTTTAAATTGTTGTGCTGTCTCATCAAAACAATTTTACATTTTACTTTCTTTTTTCTTTCTCTATAGCTGCTTTAACTCGAAGCCAGTATACAAAGCGTTGTATTTCCGACATGTCCGGAGATTGATGGGAATAGAACAACCATATATGAGTATCCTCGCTTCTTGGAATTATCTCTGCTACTTTTTGCCGCGAGAGAGGTAGTAATATATTGTATGCGTGTCCTCTATAATGATAATATGTGCACGCTTCCAGAATTATTTCCGCTCTCTCAGAAGGAGCGGAGAAGCAGAGAGTCGAGTAGCGTCCTTAACTCTTGGACGAGGAATCGAGAAATGGGGAGTTGGGGTATAGTGTCTCTTTATAAAATACACCGCCACGTTCACTGATAGATGAGAGATTGAGTCCCATAACGGAGAACTTGTTAATTCTTCCAATGACCTTTCCATATTGTTTTATATCACACTCTTCCTTGTATATACCTCGTACAATGTTGTCTTTTTTCAATTTGTGCAAATTGGGCACATGTTGCATGGCATTATCACACAGACGGACTGTCGGCAATTGGAGCAAAATCGGCTGTTTAGCGCATTGAGAGTATCTATCTCGTGCTTCCTAACGGCATACAATACTCCAATGTCAGTGTCCGCCAGACGAACCATGCATGGCACGAGTTAGTGCACCGTTGAATAATAAAATTGTATTGAACAATACTTTTTATTATTATTATTCAACGCAAGGAGTTCTGAACGGGTGATAATTTTTTCTGCGTAATCCGTAAGGTCATCACTTTGATCACTTACGTAATTACTATCGTCAGACAATGCGTGCTCTTCGTCTTCAATATCAATGTCTATATTGTCAATATTGTCGATCTCTATTTCTTCTTCATTTTCAAACACTTCGTCCACTATATTCACAAAGTCTTCCTCATCCATATTAAACACATTGTCTATATTTAATACATTATCCATTTTCAACTATTTTTTGTTTCACACACATTAGACTTCCATCTACTGTGATCCTGCACACCGCATGACCCATTATATATCATCGACAATTTCTTTGTCCCTTGTCGGAGCATCATCATAGGTCTCCCCAATTTGTTTATAGCAGCCGGAGTATCGGCGCTTCTCTTGACACGCCGCGACACGTACGCCGATTTCCACGAAAAAACCATCATAAGTCTCCCCGATTTTTTATATAACCGGAGTATCGGCGCTTCTCTTGACATGCCGCGACACGTGTCGACGTTCTACGAAGAGCTATCTTTTCGCGGGCTCTTCCTAGAAAAACATTTGAAACGTCATCGCGCTCCTTTGCAAACATGTCGCTACATGTTTGATTGACAACAATGAAATTCCTAGAAAAAAGAGGGAGGGGAAAGGGGGGGGGGGTTAACGGTTTGCCATGTCACAAAATTTACGCGATCAGTCCTCCTCCATCGAACGATCTGCACGACAAAAACGGTACTCCGCTCCTCCATCGTTCGAACAACACGCAATGTATTCCGCCAAAGGAAGCAGCGCACCGTACAATGGCGAAAAACAAAAGAAGGAATGTAACGCGTAAGTTTCAACTTTTTTTTCTTTTGTTTAATATTGTGCAGTATTATATATTTAATTTCCACAGTATTTCGGTGGAGCGTCGCGCGGTGCGCTTACTGAGCAGACGTTACACTCTGACGGCCACGGGTTACAAATTTCTGGAAATTGGAATCAACGTTGGTCCACCGAGCTACGTGGAGATCGCTCTGGGAGATCATCGGGGGCAGGAATTGATACTGTCTCTCGAAACGTGGAAGGACTCTACGAGCAGCGATGGAATATCTATAAATTACTGCTAAACGATTACAAAGATAATTTTATAAGCGTCGGACCGTTAACCGTCAGAGTTTACCAGATGAACGACGTTACACTCGTACGTCTTGAATCTTTGAACGTACGCATAACGATGATCGAATCGACCCTGCGCCGTATGTTTCATCTGGACGAATGTATCGATGTGACGTTCGATCGACTCGTCAGATTCGTCGATACGATCGATACCAAGTATACGCGATTCTCCAACATCGCGTCTGTTGTAACAGATCCCGAGGAAGTGCCGAACGCGATACGCGATTGCGATATCTTCGATAGACGTCAACTCGTCGATTGCGAGCTGTTAGCTTTAGTTTTTTAGTGTATAAGAAACAAAACATGTGAATAAAACAATTTCACACTTAAAAAATGTATTTAATTTTGTTACAAAATATAAACATATATAATATGCAAAAAACATGTATTTCTTTCATTTCTTTCTTCCCCACCATAAAATAATTGAAAAAAATAACATTCGCCATAAGAGAGACAGAGAGAGCCGCAACGGAAGGAATACGAGAGAGAGATATTTTTTTATGGCGGCAACGGCGGCGGCGGCAGCGGCGGCAACGGCAGCAGCGGCAGCGGCGGCGGCGGTGGACGCGGTGCCCCCCCGCCCCACTGAATCATATCCACGCGCAATTTTTTTTATATCATCTTCGCCGCCCATTTTGTTTATATCGCCTTGCTATCTTATCTATTTGTTTATCTCACCTCGTCTTTCTTCACTACCCCCCCTCCCCCCTCCCCCGTGACGTGTGTCCTTCGAGTCGCAATTTTCTATTTGTTTATCTATATCTTCTTGTTTATCTATTTTGTTTATCTCTTTGTTTATCTTTTTGTTTATATCATCTTCACCGAATCCCCCCCGCGGCTCAGTTCAAAGGACTGCCGCCCCTGACTTCCCCCTCCCCTCTTCCCCGCGCCTTCCGTTCCCCCCCCGCACACCGCACCCCCTCCGGAGGACCTGGGTTAGAACCGGCCTTATATTCCTGTTTGCTTTGGGCGAACAATCGTCACTTCGTACAAAATAAATTGAAAGTATATTCTACGCATCATGGATATAGTTATCGATATACAAGGTTTCTCAAATAAGAAGGGAGGGTGTGCGTCACGGCGGGGCCCGACCACGAACCAGTCGTGAAAACTCGTAATTATTTTGCGAAAAATACCACCCTCAGCCAGGAATCGAACCTGGATCTCCTGCTTACCAGACGAGCATCTTATCCTTTCGACTACCGAGGCATGTGATGATATTTATCGCAATAACGTGTTTAGAACGACAAGTCAACAATACAATGACATACACACATATACATATATTACAATATACATATATATATGTATATTCTCTCAATTTACGACCGGTACTCCAGGCGATGTTGGTCTCTCACTCGATGGATGCAGGTCGGACTGCAGCAACGACACCCTCCAACGCCATTGGCAAATATACAAATAATCCTCCTGGTGCGCCGGAGTGCTCCACCGCTTACGCTTGTTTCGATCCATACTTCTCAGTCGCCAACGTCATCGAAGCTACGGTTTCTCTCGTTGCAAAGTAGAGCGGAAAAACCAATTATTCCCTCCGAGTGAAGCGCGGCGAAGCCTGTTTTCAAACAGGCGAAGAGAGAGTGGGTCCCCTGCAGGGCGGCAGGAGAGATTGCATCAAGCATGGCTCATTACCCGAATAAGAAGGGAGGGTGTGCGTCACGGCGGGGCCCGACCACGAACCAGTCGTGAAAACTCGTAATTATTTTGCGAAAAAATACCACCTCAGCCAGGAATCGAACCTGGATCTCCTGCTTACCGGGCAGGCATCTTATCCTTTCGACTGCCGAGGCATGAGGGAAAGTTTATGCCGAAAGAAGTAGCGGGTTGTCATAAATGGCAAGCAGTGCATAAGTCACTGCATTATGATGCCTCCATATCCATTTGTCCGTGCAAAAAATACAGACGAGAAAACAATTGGCTCTCTCGAAACTTCCATGGGATCGAGTGGTTTGACGGAACAGTCAATTCCAAACATTTCATGGCTGAACTATGTGAAATTGCACGGCAAGCGCGTTACATATACACCCGTGGTCGAGAGAAGATACATTATTTGGAAAATACACTCGCAAGAAACGTATAATCTAGAAGGAATCTCTCCATAGCCAAAACCTGTCAGAAGGCGAGCATGAATTGCGCTGTGGTCATCACGGGTTTCAGCGAAATTCCGACAAATTTCATTGCGCGTTACGCAATGCATGCAGAACCAGAGATACTGGATGCAATCTCAAGAAGGGAACTGCTACATAAGCAGGGCTAATTCTTTTATCATTGAAAGTTCCGACGACAGCGATACAGAAAGCGAGGTTTTTACAATAAAACGAAATTTTCCGAATCTCGTTACGTGGAGAAATAAGAGATTAGAAAAAGAACAGGCGAGGTGCGAACAAATAAAAACCGAGAAGAAGATCTATCGAAACTCAAGTGTGAAAAAGGAGAGCTTCTATCCTACAATCCTCGCAAGAGATAAAAATATAACGACACCGACGAGCCGAAAACAAGTCAAACATCATTCCACACCGCGGAAGATGAATTCGCTCGAAATCTTACGAGCGTTGCATCATCTCAGTATCGAACATGCGGGTGTGTATTCTGCCGACAGAATCCCGCGGGTGTGGACGAAGTCGACGGCCATCGTCGCGAACACTGATAATCACGATCGTCTGGACAACACTGGGTTGCTTTCTAGACAAGCACGGAGAAGCCACGTATTTCGATAACTGCGGCCTACCACCTGATTCCAGATTCAATCTGCGACTTCGACAACTCTACTACTCATAAATGGAACATCACGCGATTACCGGGGGCACATTTTCTCAGACCTGCAGTTAATATTGCTGCGTATTTCTTTATTATTTGTCCCATGATTTATAAGCATAAACAATTTCTCAAAATATTCAGCGAAGATTACGAAGATAATGATAAGCTAATCGTACAATTATTTCATCTAAAATCTTTCTTCATGGAAAAAAAGAAATGTGAAAATCTCATGTAACGTGCTGTCATATACAACTTACGTACTTTTAAGAACAATTAAACATTAAAAAAACACTATTATGGTATAATTTGTATAATGATATAACAATAAATCTAATTTTTGTAACATAAATTCTTTGTCCATTTTACTTCCTTTCCCACAGATTTAAAACCAATTTTAGCCACGTAATTCCAAGCTAGAAATATCTAATCGTTTTTTTAAATATTTTTTCGTTTGTTTACCATGGGGTAAAAGGGTATAAACTCGCTAGTGTATAACTCCGAATGTTAGAAAAATCTAGAGTTTGCATCTAGAAAATTTTTTCCAATCCGCGTGTGTTTGTCTCAGAATAAAAGCTTCGTATAACTCCGAATTCGACGTCATCGACGTCAGAAATACTTATAGTGCGAACCTGTCCGTTCCCGTTTTCCTCATCTCAAATACCGTACGACCTGGTAAATAATGGTTATTACGCACAATCTCATGTCTTCGAAACCTATATCCACTCGTAACCTATATTTCCCACAAAAAATGTCAAAACGAGTCGAAATTTATCTAGAACAGCGACTATGAGACGCCGAGAAACCTTTCGCCCTAAGAAAAACGTGATTCTTCATATCCCGTATACAACCAGTAAATTCCACAAAAAAAAATCGGTTTCTTCTCTTGCTCCATCCCACGTGAACAAAAAATCGCATTCCATTCTCGACAAGTATATTCCTTTTACAGACCCGTCATATTTCTTTTCGCAGTCGACATTTTGTTTTCGGACTCCGATCAGGCCCAGACGCTTTCTCACCCTTTCCCTATCTCGTCTAGCATTTCGACAACCAATCGCACATGGGGTACTATAGGTGAGAGCAATCCGCGTCGGCAGCTATGGAGCCAGCCAATCAGAGCACTCCCACTAATTATCTAATTATCACCTTCCATCCCCACCGACCAATCAGGACGCTCCACCACGTGGCTGCAGTTTTTGGCCACGCCCCTGGCGCCAGTGGGAAGGTGTGGGGGTTTGTTTTGACGCCATAGTGCCCCACTTACTACTGTTACTATTTCTAATATTTTATACTATTATTTTATTTCCTGTTTTTAAATATTAGATTCCAGTGGTGTATTTAATTTCTCGTTTCCTTTGAAATAATTATTGGTTAGGAAGTCGTAGCCAATGTCTCGATACAATGAATACAGCTCGTCTACTGAATTCAAAGCAAAAAATATTAAATGAGACACTGTATTATGATTCACAACAGCAGTTTTCTTCTTTTTGAAGTGAATTATTTTGTCGCTCATTTTAGACACAACAATACTCTTCAGTATCATGTGAATGAATATAGAGAGGTAAATTTATAAAAAAGCTGTATATGTATAATAAAATTCAAAAAATACGTAAAATTCAAAAATACATTTATTTATAATGTTAATTTATATGTTAATTTATTATATTTGTTAAACTTACTAAATTTTTAAATTAAATACAAAATTGAATCAATAGAAAATTAAAATGTAATTAATACTGTATATCATTAAGGGCTTTATATTCTTATTTAAACTTGCATTTATTTGTGTTTAAAAACGACACAATTTGGAAAAACGAAGAAATATTAAAATATACAAGGAAAAAAAAATTATTTATTAAGAGATTATTTAAATAATTTATAATTCTGCAAATATTTGCAAATAGAGAAGCTTTTAAATAAAAAAACTCGAAAAAAATCATATACTTATTTAAAAGAAAAAAGTATTAATTGTTTTGTCTTTTTAAATATATCAACAACATTATATTGTTTATTATAAAAACCTGAATGATTCATAAAAGTTACAAGAAAGATTTTTTCGCTCTTTAATAGTTTTGAATAAAACATCTTGTAACACTACGCGATACAGTTTTGATATGAAAATATGTTGGCATATCAAAATTGGTCAGTTTATCAAAATTCGTAAGATGTTACGCCTTAGCGGTGCGGCGATCTCTGACTCTTCCAAGTAATGTCACTACAACAATTTGAAATTTCGCGGTTAGCACGCAATTTTTTATTTTTGATGTCTCCTCGTTTTATTAATAGAATAGATTTATAAAATACACATTTCTCTTCTAATTAATCAGTAATTTAGTCAATGTTAGTCTGTCTAATGAAAACCGGCTATAATTCAATTTTAGATGTATGATCATTTATTGATTATTAAAAAGAGAGAAATGCTTTGATACAAGATTGTTCTGTTCGTTATAAAGACAGTCAATTACAAATATTTTCACCTAAAATTAATGTTTTATTTTATAGAATTTTATAACATGGCATTCCCAGTTCTGACATGGATTGTTACGAGGTAATATGCAAAATAAATTATTAGGTAAAAAAAAGTTGGCAACTTTTTTTAGTAAAATTCAATCTTTATTCAAAAACAAACAAAAAAATATTAATCAGCGAAATATTCCCCGTTTGCATCAACGACCTTTTGTCATCTTTCGGGTAGCTTGCGAATTCCTTGACGATAGAAGTTCACCGGCTTCGAAGCGATAAAGTCATCAATGCATTTTCGTATCTCTTCAAATCTCACGAAATGTGTATCAGCCAAATGATGCTGCAGCGACCGGAATAGGTAGTAATCGGAAGGCGCCATGTCTGGGCTATACGCCGCGTGCGGGAGAAGTTCCCAGCCTAACGCAAAGATATGGTCCTGAGTCGCTTTCGCAACATGTGGTCGAGCATTGTCATGAAGCAAGATCACTTTACGACTAAATGGCCTCTTTTCTTCTAATGCATCGCTCAAATTGGTCAATTGTTGTTGGTAGCGGTCTGCCGTGATTGTTTCACTGGTTGTAACAACTCGTAATACAACACATCTTTCCAATCCCACCAGATACAGAACAAAACCTTCTTGGCGTGGATATTGGGCGTCGATGTCGAAGGTTTGACCAGGTCAACTCATGATTTTCTACGTTTAGGGTTATCATAAAATTCACTTTTCATTGCCTGTAATGATTTTGTGCAAAAAATCTTTTTTTCGGAACTTTGAAAGCAAAGTGAGTGCAGTGTCCGCCGATGATTTTGTTGTTTTCAGACAATTCATGCGGAACCCATCTGCCTTCTTTCTGAATCTTTCCTATCGTATGTAAACGTACGGAAATGGTTTGCTGAGTAATGCCAAGCTGTTCTGCAAGCTCCTTTTTCAGTTTGCGCAGGATTTATATCCAGCAGTGCTTGCAATTCGTCCGTTTCAATCTTTTGAGGGGCGTCCAGTACGCGGTTTCATCTTCAAGGCTGAAATCTCCTGGGCGAAATTTTTAATACCATCTTTTGCATAGTAGTATGACTTACAGCGTTCTCTCCATACAAATCATTGCAATGGCTTCAGCAACATTTTTCTTCAGATGAAACGCGAAGTGGATGGAAAATCGAATATGCTCTTTTGTTATTGCCATCGTGAACACTACTGATTTTTGAGGTTATGTGCATCAAACGCCAAACCGTATAGCATTTTAGAAAGCCAAATGTCAACGCTTTAAAACCGCAAAGGGCGAGAAGATATATAAAATTTAAATTGTTATTTCGGTTATTGAAATCTAAAGCTCAGAACTTTTTTGTATACCTAATACTTTAACACGTATTCCAAATATATCTTCCGATTCTTGTAAACATACAAATACTTTATGCAATGAAAACTTCTGATTTGGTTAAAGAAGATTGTGCAGTGTACAAATGTGTTATTTTATTCAAATCGCCCACATAGAAAGTTCGACTATCTTTTTTACTTGTATGTGTGTACGTTTCTTGAAAAATTAACTCGATATTCGCAACCGGTTTTATCAGTATTAACAATAAAATCGGAATTGTAGTCTGTTGAAATTGACTATATTAAAGTTTTGAAAACTGTATCGAATTCATAATTCTGATGATTTAATTTCCTTTTTAGATAAATATCGTATAACACAACGGTTTGAAATTCTATAATTGTTAATAAAGTCAGACAATCACCTTGATGATGCTACAAAACAAAAGGCACATTTATTTTTCTCTTCTACATTTTGGAATTGAATTGCAGCAGTCCACTGCTGTAATTGTCGTTTTGTTACTAATTTCTGATTTCGTGCTTCGGTAAATCGATCATAAACATTTCTTTTTACAATGTCCATTTTATCTATAAATGTGCCATCTATTAAAATTTCTTTCTTGAAACGTGTCGCTGTTATGACGTAAATATTGTTTTAAATTTTCTTTGTAAATATTTAAAGCAGTTTGGATGATTGATTTGCAATCATAACAATTTTTAATTTAATATCGAAAGTCACTTTATCATACTTTACTTTACAAGATTTTTCAGGTAGCACATATTCTTTGTCAGTCATTGACGATGTGGCTTGCTCCATTTCTAATTCCTCCGTCTGCTTCAGTTTCGTCACCAAAAAATATTCGGTTTCCTCGACGATCATACATTTCCCCAACATTTTTACAAAATTTTCGAACAATTTTCCAACAATCTCTTTAGCAGATTTTGTAATTTGTCCAGGTGGATCAGCAGAAATAAGATCAAATTGTAACAACATGTTTGTGAAAAAATTCAATATTTTTACATTATTTTGTGATGTTTATAAAAAAATAAATAAAATATTAACCTTTAAAATATGCAATGACATCGGTTAAATCTTTTTTTACAATATCACATTTTGTCAATATTTGTATCTGTTTCATCAAGAATGGATTTACACTTGCTTCTTCCATTTTTATTATTATTAGAATAAAGAGAATAAACGAACGACTTTTGCATTGATCTATATTCGTGAAAATGCGTGATAATACTGATTAGGAATACTAACGTATCTTTCAATTCGTGATCTGTGTATGTACTAGAGGTGACAGATATCTGTTGAAGAATGTTTGTAATATACACTTTCTTATGACAAAAATATAATACAATTTGCTTGGTCAAAGTTGGCAAATAAGCGAATTTTTTATATTAATTAATTACATGTTTTATTATAATGTTCGTCAATATTTTCTACAATATTGTGCTATAATGTCCGAATTTTTACAATAAATAAAAAGAAATAAATAAACAATATATGTATAAAAATTGTTATTTTTTAATACACTATAATGTATAATTATTAATATTTTATTATAAATAATAAAAATTAATTTTGTCGACAAAATATAGTCATTATGAAAAAAATTGTCATTGCGAGATCTCGAACTCTCCTCGCTACAGATAAAAAAAGATTATACTTGAACCTTAGACTGTGCAGCCACAGCGCTTCACGCTTTCTGGGAGCTATTCATAATGCTTACTCATGTAGTTAGTCAGAATGCCTAACTTTGTTAAAATTTCTCCGAAACTAAGGCTCATGCATTCAAACCCTCTTACACTTTTATACTTTCGACCTTCCCCTTTCCGTTGAACCATAGCTCATTCAATTTGATATTTCATAATTGCCATCTCCTTGTCAGTTTAATTTAATCTGATTAATTCAATTGAATTCTATTCATATTTTTTATATTTTTACTATTTACCTATAAATGTTACTCCAATCATTAATTATTATTCTACTTATTAATACTTGTTTAATTTTAATTATCTTTGATTAGTATTAAATTAACAGTTCCAAATTTTCTCTTATATCAATTTTAATTTAACTTTTTTCGATTGAATTCATTTTAATCAGGTTTAGCTTATTTGATGTAATTTTCATTCATATAATCACATCATTTTATCTAATTTCATTTTACTTTATTTATCAATTAATTTCTCTTGAGAAACTATTTTCATAGACTCCAGATAGTTGTGTATTATAATGCTATTCCCTGGCTGCCCCTATATGTACACTTGCATACTTTTACTTGCTGCCTATATATTTGCTATTTAATTTAATTTTAATCATTATTACTTAGTCATTATTGCGCCTATTTTGTATAATTTTGCTGTATTTCAGTAATTTGTTTTAAATCTTTATCTCGTTGGGCAAGTGCTTAATTTGTGTCATAGTTTTGGTTTTGGTTTGTGCATTTCAATAGAGGGCATGTAGTGGGAATATGTGTGGTACTTAGTGCCCCTAACATTTTTGAGTGTGCATATTTATAATCAACCAGTCCATGATTTTGTCATATGCTTTACTGTTTCTTGATATTTATTAGTGCAGCTTGTCTCCTGTATTTTGTTTTTTCACATTTGTTTTTTTACATACGGCTGATTAGGAAATTTTCTTATAATTTTTGATCATTTATTTACTTATTTATTAGGAATATTGATATTTTTAATTATACATGTAATTATTTGATACTTACCTTCTATTACTTTATATATATGTCTACTCTGTATTTATCTCTCATTTTTTTTCATATACTAATATCACCAATTTTCAATGAGTATATCAGTCATAAGTTTTCAATCTTCTATTCCAAATTTCTTGAACTGAACTATTCTGTTTGTATTTCCTTTTTACTTCACAACTACTTCATTATTATATTGACAGAATTGAGTTTAGATTTTTGTATTTGAATATTACGCCGCTATTTGCTGGAAATTAAAACCTTCTTTGTCCCTCGAAATATATGCAAGAACTTATCTTCAATGGCAGTGATAAAAAAAAAAAAAAAGAATTTCCATCTTTGGAAACTGATGTACAAAATAATCTTGAAGGGAACTCATAAATGAAACTTGATGTGTTTGATACATAATAATTTCCTATTATGCATCTTTTCCTTCTTTCGAACCCATAGAATCTTTTTTGTATTAAAGATATCGATTTATTCTCGGAGAAATCCGCAGACTACAGCTGCATTCCAAAACTCATGACAGGTGTAAAGCCGTTTTTCAAAATTTATCTAGTGCATTACGAGTATTGTAATAGAGTAATGATGTTATAGATTTTGTTGTCATTTCTGTTAACGACTATTGTGGCTGAAAAAATGCGGCAGTCACAATACAAAATGGCGAAGAGAAGATAATAACTCTGCTCAAGACAGAGAAGTAATATTTAATATGAAATGATAAAGAAAGAAGCTGCATAAAAAGCATTAGAAAATAAAAATAAAATTATTAATAAACATATTTACAAACACACACACACACACACACACACACACACACACACACACACACACACACACACACACACACACACACACACATATATATAAAGTTATATATAAACTAATATATGTTAAGGATAGTTGTAAAAGATATATAGTTTATGGATATAACTTATATAATTTGTTCTGTCTCTTGTCAATATTGTTAAGATTTTCTCCACTCCATTAGAACCACTATAAAATTTACTGGAAAGTATTTGATTCCGTGATTACTTGTGTGATATTGATTATTAGCTTCTTTTATATTTTCCATACTGATTTTTAACTATAAAATATATATTAACTCTTTATTAATATGAAAATTTAATAAAAGTTATTTAGTTATGTACAATATATATTAATTGTTTTACTATCATATGGAATAATATGTACAACCGTGGCCAAAGTATGAGGCACCTTATAAACATTTAATCATGTAAAATTAAATCATCTAATAATATTTTTGTGTTGAAAGAAATGAAACTACAGAATTTATAGAGATAAAGATGTTTTATATTGCTTTTCAATATTTGGTAACTTTTTTCTTTTGCTTGAATTACAGTGGTCATTCTTTTTGATATAGAAACTACTAACTTACGACTCTCTTCTGATGATATCTCATTTTTCTTTTACGAGTTTGAGATGTTCTTCTGATGTTATGCTGTGCTGCCATATTTTTGTCTTTAATATGAACCATAAATATTTTATCAGACTTACATCTGGCGATTGTGCAGGCCACTTTAACAATTTAATTCTATTTTCAGTCATTCACTTTATCGTAGCTTTTGACTTGTAACATGACGCATTGTCTTGGTAAAAGGACTCCGCACAAAACTGTGAGTTTTTGGTCCTCTGTGAAATTGGCTGAAATTTTGGTATGTTATAGTTCTTGATTTACTGATCAAAAATTTCCACAAAGCTTAAAAATAGCTAGTTTTGTTACAGCCGTTTGAAATGCCGTATTTTATCATATTTTTGTAATATTCCCAATCGATTTTTTATAATAAATCGAGAGATTTTAGATAATAATGTGATCTACTTACACATTTGAGAAAGGTTTATGTGTATATATATTTGCCTGCGTATATGTGTGTGCATTTGTATGTGGGAAAGGGGGTTAAATAGTGTGCTACTATTTAGCTCTAAAAGCACATGTTTTAAAATATTGGGGTAACAACAAGTAATACATACTAATTTTCATCCATGTACTCTCTTTTTCTCTCTCTCTCTCTCTCTCTCTCTCTTTCTCTCTTTCTCTTTCATACACCAGCATACATAATATGCACGCTATAGATATAAATATAAATAGAGGACTCATGTAAATCAAACACACCTCATACGAGATGAGGTGAAAAGTCTAAAAATCTAGCAGAACCAGCAATTTATTTTTAAATATGATTATGTGTGTACGCACGCGCGCGTGACAGATGCTTTGATTTCCAAATGTAACTCGAAACGTGGTATATCAGATGATTTAAGTACAGAAGGAGAAATTATCGTTATTAACGACGTTCCTGATACTTCTAGACAAAGTCAATCAACTTGATTGGAATAAATCAATTTTCGCTAGTATTTTGTCAAAATATTTTTCCTAAAAGTAATATCTCATGCGGCTCAAAATTTATAAAAGAGTCACCTCTAGAATCACCAAACGAGAAATATGAAACTCGACAACGAAGTTCCGACTCTGACTCTGATTTTGACTCTGATGGTTATCGATTCCTAGACACTTTCAATAAAGATGGAACTTTGAAATACAATATAACATAACGATAGCAGGAACTAACATCAAAGTTCCTGTCAAAATTCCATATAGCTGTTAGATAGCTGTGATGAACTAGTGGTCACGGCTAATTGGGAAAAATAACAGTGATAAAGGACCGATATGAACGAATAGTAAAGGACTCGACCGGTATGGACGAGTGGGGGGCAATGGAAATACGGCGCAACACACCCTGGCGGACTGCCCCTGGGGCTCAGAATCCAACAGATACTTTTGCGATAATGCTCTGGTGAAAATAAAGCATTAAGCGAGCGTGTAAGTATTATTTGAAGAATAAATTTAGTGTAAAGGGAAAGTAATGGAAGTGTAAGAAAAACTTATAAAAGAGCGAAAATTGGGACATCGGAACTTAAAGTAAGCTAACAACTAAACGTTAAAAAAATGTTAACGAAACGTAATAGAACTTTTTGCGTGAGGAGAACGATTGTCAAATGTGGATCGAGCGTTATCAAACTATGTGGCAAACGTCAACGGAACATTATCGAGTTTTCCAACAAACGGAATGTTATGGAGATCCTTAGTAAACGTAAACCAAGTGTTATTGAAACGTTCAAAAATTTTAGAATTTAAATCAGAACTTACTCTAATTGAATCATAGGTGTTTAATATAATTTGATTGATTTGATTTTTCTAAATTAAAACAATCAGTGAAATTAATGATTCAAAAAATACCTGTACGACTCTTCAATTATCATTCTACAATATGTCGCATTATCATATTGCTTGTCATGTAATGCAGGTGTAGCTTGATACTTGTTGAAATAATGTGACTTGATTACGTTTATATATTTAGAATGACAATCATGATTAAAATGAACCATTTATTATAAGTATAAGCAAAACGAATTTTTTCAAATTATTATCTCTAAGAATGCAAAATCTATATTATATGTGAAAAGCAATATATTTAAATATTATAAAATTGTAATTGTAAAAAATCTGTCAGTATTTGAGATTAATTATTCTATTGCCATTAATAGAAATTAACTATATTGAAGCAGTTAATATGCGATATTAAAACTGATATAAAATTTGCAGATTATTTACATTTTAATAACACTTCATTATTACAAATAAAGGCAGGCAATAAAAAATTCGTTGTCATAGAAATCTAAAAATGTTTTTATTTTTATATTTTTAATATTTTTTAAAATATATATATATATTTTTTTTTTATTTTTTATATTTGTTAGAACATTTGTTTATATTTATTCTTATAAGAATATTTTTATAATATATGTAAAATTTATATATCTCAGTTTTATATCTGAAAAAAGAAAAAAAGAGCAATAATATAAAAAATAAAATAATACATTTTTAAAGTGCATGTTAACAAAACCTCGATATATATTTCAATGTTGAAACTTTTCTGTGTTACTGATTGGTTCTCTAGCTGCACTAACTTCGTGAACAAATATTCTGCATTACAGAGTGACAATTTGTATCAAATATCGCGGAGTTAGCAAATGACAATTTGTATGGAAGAGCTGAAGAATCTCATTAAAAAAAAAAAAATTAATAAAAAACCAATAAAAATCAATCAACGTCATGGAAAAAAGGCAACAATGATTTCGATTTGATTTAACATGGCCTTTTTTATATAGGATTATTATTACTTTGAATTGGAATGGTATGTTGAAGTTTTCTCTTTATTAAGATTTTCTCTTTTATATATCCAATGATCTTTATGAATTCAAAGAAACAGTTGAAGTTGATGTAATTGATGTAGTTGAAGATGTAGAAGCTGCTACTGTTCTTTCCTTTCTAATAAAAATAAAGTACAAAAAATTATATCAATTATATCAAAATATATCAGGCACGCATTGCATACTTCAATGATTTTCGATTTGGTTTCACGCTTGGTAGCATTATTCTCCTTACTAATCCTGGGCAGATGCTGGTGTCAATCAAACGTTCTTGAACTGCACTCGGGACGATGAGATAAGGGGAACAGCGCTAGGCAGAGTCAAGCTGAAAATTAGCCAAAATGTGTAATACATATCGAATTATATTAATTATCATAAAAATTAATAACTATACATCCATCGAGAGAATAGGACCATCATCTCTCTGGAGTACCGGTCGTGAGGGATTCGAGTATACACCCTCCCTTCTTATTTACTTCTGTTCCCTATAGGATTGGTGAAACAACGTATAACAGCCTATCCCAATTGCTGAGTAATTAGATAATGACCTCAGACTATAGGTCTTATTCATGGGCCTACTTTATTGTGCTTACGGGTCGGGGATTCGAGAGAATATACACATATATATGTATATTGTAATATATGTATATGTGTGTATATCATTGTATTGTTGACTTGTTGTTCTAGACATGTTATTGCGATAAATATCATCACATGCCTCGGTAGTCGAAAGGATAAGATGCCTGCCCGGTAAGCAGGAGATCCAGGTTCGATTCCTGGCTGAGGTGGTATTTTTTCGCAAAATAATTACGAGTTTTCATGACTGGTTCGTGGTCGGGCCCCGCCGTGACGCACACCCTCCCTTCTTATTTACACTTTCTGGTAATGTAATTATGAAATATTTATTTTAATAAAAGCTTTAGTAAAAGCTGAAATTAGAAACCTGACCTCTGCGATGTACGACTACTTTTACATTTTTTTAAAGCGTTTTACACGGAAAGATATAATGGTACAAAAAAGTTCAGAGCTTTAGATTTCATACAACCGAAATAACAATTTAAATTTTATATATCTTCCCGCCCTTTTGCGGTTTTAAAGCGTTGATATTTGGCCTTCTAAAATGCCATACGGTTTGGCGTTTGATGCACATAACCTCAAAAATCAGTAGTGTTCACGATGGCAATAACAAAGAGCATATTCGATTTTTCATCCTACTTCGCGTTTCATCTGAAGAAAAATGCTGCTGAAGCCATTGCAATGATTTATGGAGAGAATCTGTAAGTCATACTACATGTAAAAGATGGTATCAAAAATTTCGCCAAGGAGATTTCAATCTTGAAGATGAACCGCGTGCTGGACGCCTTCAAAAGATTGAAACGGACAGGTAAACACTGCTGGATATAAACTCTGCGCAAACTGAAAAGAAGCTTGCAGAACAGCTTGGCGTTACGCAGCAAACCATTTCCGTACGTTTACATACGATGGGAAAGGTTCAGAGGAAGGCAGATGGATTCCGCCAGATTGTCCGAAGACAACAAAAATCATTGGCGTGACACTGCACTCACTTTGCTTTCAAAGTTCCGGAAAAAAGATTTTCTGCACAAAATCATTACAGGCGATGAAAAGTGGATTCTTTATGATAACCCTAAACGTAGAAAATCATGGGTTGACCCTGGTCAACCTTCGACATCGACATAAGCCCATATCCACGCCAAGAAGGTTTTGCTCTATCTAATTAGGTGGAAAGGTGTGTTGTCTTACGAGTTGTTACAACCGGGTGAAACGATCACGGCAGATCGCTATCAACAATTGACTAATTTGAGCAATGCATTAGAAGAAAAGATACTATTTACTGGCCAAGGACGTCATAAAGTGATCTTGCTTCATGACAATGCTCGACCACATGTTGCGAAAGCGACTCAGGACCATATCTTTGCGTTAGGCTGGGAACTTCTCCCGCACGCGACGTATAGCTCAGACATGGCGCCTTCCGATTATTGCCTATTCCGGTCGCTGTAGCATCATTTGGCTGATACACATTTCGTGAGATTTAAAGAGATACGAAAATGCATTGATGACTTTATCGCTTCCAAAGCCGACTTCTATCGTCAAGGAATTCGCAAGCTACTCGAAAGGTAGCAAAAGGTCGTTAATGCAAATGGGGAATATTTCGCTAGTTAATATTTTTGTTTGTTTTTGAATAAAGATTGAATTTTACAAAAAAAAGCTCAGAACTTTTTTGTACACCTAATACTTACATTTTGAAATCTAAAAGCGATCTGTTAGATGGTTTAAAGTCTTTTTTTAACTTTTAAAGATATTAATGTATCGTTATTATTTCTTTAATGAAAATATTATTTCTTTTATGAAAATTTTGAGCATGCTTATATCTCAAAGTGCTCAAATAGTTACAGTTTTACCGCTTTGTCTCGCTGGTTCTAAAATTGGGAGTGCTATCACTTGCTCTGTTTCGATAATTCAATGAGTTCGTCAAGTACATCTGAAGGCCAAGCAGACCAACTAAGACCTATACTGTTACTATTAATTCAATTCTCTTCAATACTTCCTAGAAATTAAGGGTATAATATTGACTTAATTAATGTATGAACTCATGTTATGAAATATTTATTATCGCATTGTTTAAAAAAATATTTTATTTTAAATTATCTTATAAATCTTATACTTGCTAACTTGCCAATCCAGGCATATCATTTTTACTCTTTATTTTCTATATCATTTAGTGCTGTTTTTACAGAATATAGAACGTTCGGATTGAAGTCTTTATGAGTTTTTCGGACAGAACTGATTGCAGCTATTGAGTTTATTTTACGCACTGAAAGTATCTTTAACGCCATTGTAATATTTAACTTTGACATATCATTTTTTATAATCCATGGAAGCCATTATATATTCTATTAAAATGTAGAACACAGTAAAACATTATATTAAACAAAATTTCAAAAGTATTAGTCTTTGTCATATTGATTATGGAAACTGAACCTTAATTTTGTCACGAAAATAGCGGCAGCGGTTTTATTAGATTTGAAATCTGATTTTGGAATCAATATTAAACAGTCAATAGCAGGAAAGTGTTAACCATCATTGATTCATTCTAGATTAAAATAAAAACTTTTATAAAGATTAAATACATACGAAATCACATGGGAGTAGTATAAATACCGATGTGAGTAAGGTGTCGTTTATGCCGGACTAGAGGCAAGCACTTATAATATAAGGTGTCGTAAATTGAACAATCGGCGGCTATTGAAAGTATTTCAGAGCCAAAAACAGATCTTGCTGTCTCATACTCCATTTCTGAAAATAGTATGCCGAATGGGCTACGACGTTAATATTAGGGATAGTCGGGTTCGTTAAGCCTAAGGAGTTGGGACTCCGAGCGGGATCAGAAGAATGTAGGGATCTTCTTGATTCACTAACACACTTTCTTTGGCTAGTGAGTTTATTCTCACAAGTGCCCCAGATGCTTGATATATTAACGATTATATTTTACACACACGGTTAAACGTCGTCGGGTGACTCGATGCGTATCGCGTTACTCTGGCGGCCGACGAAAATATGTCACCTGAGATGCTGATAGTACGGCTCGCGGGAACTTCGCCGCAAAGAATTCGATAATATCTCATAATTATTATAGGTATTATTATTATTATAGGTTCGATTCCGGACGACTCACGTAATATTGACTCTCTCTCTCCGCCTTGTGTAACCGGTTGCCTGGGCTAATCGATGCTCGATCAGCATTCCGATCGGTTGTGTGAATTGATCAATATTACGCTCAGTTTTGATCATCAAATTTAGGAATTTGCTGATAGGCTTTTCGCAATGTTCTGCGTGATGCATTTCTGCGGTCTTTCGAAAGACTGGTCGCAATTTCAAGCGATGCATTGTGTCGTCTTTCGAAAGACTTTTTGCGAGATACGGACTACACATTAGTTGCGTGACTCTTTATTATTAGTTATAGATCTGGCTACAACATCTCCCCCCCGTTAGTAAAAGAAAACGGAGGTGCAAGTTTTCGCTTTTTTATAATTTTATCGATACATTTTTTGTTATAATCGTTTGCTTAGAATCGAGTACTTTCTTATTCTAACTGCGCAATCTATGTGCATTAGGTCATTATTTCAATTTGTTTTTCTTTTCTTATTACAATTATTATTACGATAGCGATGATTATTATTAATGAGCTGCTAATTGATACGGGATATACAAAAGTGTTTTTGTGAAAAAAGGGATATCTCATTATTGTTTATTTTAAGTTTCTTCATGTTATTTAATTTCTTTGTTAATTCTGTCAGTCTATTTACTCTTGTATAACTTTTAATTTAATTTTTTCTGTTTTATTTACATGAAAGTTTCGCTTAGTAATGTAATGTTATATTCTGGTAAATAAGTTTTTATTTCTTTTCCCTTGTTGGTACTTGTTGATCTTATTGTCGCGTCTGCGCTGTAACTATTTTACAATTACTTGTCAACAATTATTTTTCCTGTATTTGTAATAGGTTCTACACCTTTTCTTTATTATTTTTACATAAGATTGTAATAAATCTTTTAACAAACTATTACAGTTTGTTTCGCTGGTGTGGAATATAACCAAGAATATGAATTACTTAAGGCTATCCATATGCTATTTTTTATTGTTATGTATTTAATTTTACAATTGTTATAACAGTTGTCATTTTCTACATATATATCTATTTCGCATAGCGGGTCGATTTTTACATTTCTAATTGGAAAGATGTGTTCACACAAGTAGTTCGTATTTATTTGCTTGCATTGTCTTAACTTTTCGTAAGTCAGTTTTGCATACGTGTGTCTGTCAGTATCTAAGGCTATTAATGGATCGTTCGTTTCAATTAATGCGGATGTCTTTCTTGTGTGGTACTGGTAGTATTATGTTTAATATTTCCTTATAGTGGAAGTGAAATTAGCGAATGTAGGATTTACTACTAGACATTGTTTTGTCGCAGTGCGCGCTCATTTTCGTTATCTTTTCTATTGTAGGCCAATTCTCTTTCCTTATTTTAAATGGAAAATATGATCCTTGCGGTATTTGTGTGGTTGCTTCCTTAAGATTCTTCATTATTTCTTCTAACGGGTATTAGTCTGTTGGATGTAATATTCATTTTTTTATTGCAGTTAGATATTCTAGTGTGTCCTCCGCGTTTTGTGTCACTTTAAAGTCGCTATTCCGTGGTGATTATAAAAGTGTTCTTTTATGTTTTCGCTACTTGTTCCGCTGTTAGTGCATTCTAATTTTTTGATTGCGTTAGCTAAAATATTTTTCATTATTTTGGTTATTTTCATATTATTACTTATATACGCTATCGTCGCATTTATAATTTTAATTTGATTTTTTATTATATGCTCTGTTGTTTGTTATGTAGGATATTTAAATTGTTCAAATTAGTTAGTTTTCTGTCTCATTATCCATTGTTCCGAATAATGTTTTGGCAATAGTTCCTATTTCATCTAGCCCTCGTTTCGTTTTTGTAGCATCTTGTGTTTATTATAGAGTTTATTCTTTTTGTTAAATATTTTAACCGCTTGGTAATTGTTTTCAGTATGATATTATAGTTATGACATGATACTGGTACGTAATTGTAACCTGTAGTGCATATGTTTTGCGTTTTTAGAATGTATCCTTCTATTTGCTCTGCTCGTTTGCCATATCTGTATTTTGCAAATATTTAAAATAAAAAATTCTTATTTCTCATGAAGAGTTTGCAGTGTTCGAAATCGGCGTTTCTTTTTATCATATTCTCTGGCGTAATATTACTTTATTCTTATTTCGCTATCTTAGTTAAAAAGATTCTCCTGTAGAATCTGTTGAGCTTACTTTATCATTTATATTTCTCTTGGTGTCCTTTTATTATATCGGTGTTAGGTATTCCGTGTGAGTCTTCTAATATTTCATTCTTTTGCGATGAGCCTTTTGACTCCGTCTCGGTTATCGAGACATCTTCTCGTATCGACATCGCCGGGGCTCTCGAAGGAATTCAATCGCTGACGCGCCGGTGTTCGACAATAGTGCCGCGGCGGAAAGCGTCGTCTGAGGACGAAGGCTTTGACGTCGAAGTAAATGATGGTGACATCAATGAATTCATCGTAATCCTGCCGCTCAGGTGCATTTTCGCCGCGTGCGCGAATGGCTACAATGTCGATCGTTTTTATTCCAATAGTGTGTTCCATGTTTTGCGTTGCATCTGGTTCGTCACCGATGATGCTCCCGGTAGAGTCGTTGGTGCCATATCCATGGAGACTCTACGAGTTGCTCGTGTCCATGCCTGAGGCCGTTTTGGCTGACGTGGAGATGGATTTGGAAGATGATCCGGATGATCCGTTGGAGGATTTGTTGGAGGAGTAACGATGTGGATGGGGACAATGTGGGGGATGACCCGGCGGTAATCTCGCGGAGGCGAAGGGCCGCACTGGGGCTTTAATTTGTGAATGTTTCGTGTGCTTTATAGTGTAGTTTATAGTATTAGTATAATATTTACATTTTTTTGACTGAGTTTTAGTATGCTGTATTTACAAATATTTGTCTCGGAATTTCGCCTTCGGTTCCATGAAAAGCGGCGCGAGGATTCCAGATCGAATTGGCTCAGCGGCCGATTCCAGTAATTAAGCACATTCACGGTAGGCGTGGCAGGCGCGACGGTACAAGGGATCTTCGGCGTGATTACTGATGGATCAGCTGTTCGTGCGTTTCGTCGTGCGTATTATCAGTCGGGTTTGTGCTGTGGTCTTTGAAATGCAGGAAGCTCCCTGCTTCTTGACTGTCAGCGGCGGAAGGTACTGAGGCTTGCTTTTAGAGCTGGGTGAGAAAGCTTACAATCTGGCGGGTAGAAACTTGTGCGCTGTGGATGAAAGGAGCGATCGGCTAGAAGCGCCTGGCATAATCTAGGAAACACCCTAGATCGTTTGTGTTGGACAGGACTGGAAGTGTCGAGAGCAGTACTGGTATCTGCTGTCTCGCCGGTGATGGGTCACGGCAGTCATCCGCGGTGGCAATATGCCCGAAGTCGGCGTCGGTCGAAGTGGTACTGGTCGGCCAAACTCGGGTCCGGGATAGTTCCGGGAGATGCTCTCACCAGAATCATTCGCGATAATTCGCCGAACGCGCTCGATTATTCCGCGAAGATATTGAATTGGCGCGGTTAAGAAGCAGCGGGGCTGGCGGCGGTGGCCTAACCGGTGCGTATTTATTCACGCTCTGCACGTGAAGCCGTGTGATCTCCGTTTCCTTCATGATATTCGACGTGATTTTTATGACGGTGGAATCGCGGAAGGATCGCCGTGTCGATGCCCCGACGGTTGATCGGTCGGGGACCTTAATATTATTTTAAACAATGAGGGTGAATCGGGTGTCGTTACAGGCTGATAAGTCAGATTGCTGATCTAGAGAATTAATATTACTTTTCTTACGTTTATTGTTAGTGTTATGTGGTGCTGCGTATATGAGCATATAATAGTAATACGTCATATTCTCCGAGAAAGCTGCATCTTTCACATTCTTCCATTGTTTTTCGTCCGATATTACCGTCCGATTTGCACTGTACATACAAAAGAAACAGTAAAAGGAAACATTAATCTCTATAGTTGATCATTGTTAACATAAGTTTTAATATCATTATTGGATTAATCTCGGTATTCTGCGAGCAAAATTACTGTTTTATAGCAAACTGGACGGAAGCACAGAAGCACGTGCTGATAAGTCGATAAAATATCTTACTCGCATTAATATTACATGAATCCTGTATACGACTTCGTATGCATTTGATTTCAAAAAGTTTTCAAAAATATGAACAGAAGAATTTTGTGAAAATTATAATTTTGCGGAAAATCAATTTGAAGTTCTGGAAGACAACGCATAGAATTTTTTTACATTTACATGCATCACAGCCATCTTCTTGTCAATGATCTTTGACATTAGCAATGAAGAATAAAATTTTTTGGGAAGAAAGGCAAAATCAGAAATATACTCTATGTCCGTGTACCAAAGAAACCGTGGAAGATGTAATGCTTATGTGTTTAACTCTAGGATTAAGACATAACTTAACATGGCAAGCGCAAGTTGATATACTGAAAATGATAAATGCCATGTATAGAAAAGAATTCAAGTAGTAAATATATGTATTTTAATTATATAGATCAATCGAACAATTACTTGAAATATTATATTTTTTGTCCTGAATGTGGAAGATATTATGGCAATACGAATAAATTTCTGACTTTATAGATTGCAATTTAGGCGCTGCTATCAATATCTCGTCTTCAAATTATTTTTTACCTGTAGATTTAGAATCTCAATTTAGAACACTTTTTAAGAATATAGCTATAATTGATTCTCTTATGACTTATAGACTTAATCGTTCAAAAATTAATGATACTGCTTTAGAAGACATATATGATGGAGCAGAATATAAAAAATATTTTGACAATGGTAATGTTCTTTCACATAGATATAATTTTTCATATTAGTAGATAAACAAGGTGGTCCTAACCCTCAGGGCGGAAAAAGGGGGTGAGGGGGAGGGAGGTCGTAGAATCCCCAGGGGGTTCGTATCCGGGGATGATCCTCCTGGATCGAGGATGGTTTTTCTTTCCCTAGGAGGTTTGTATCGGGGAGAGAGAAGGTGGATTCCTCTGGCAGTCGTCGGGTTTATCCCTTTTCGGTCGGTAAGGTTTCCCACGGCGGTCGCGGGATTCCCGGGTCGGTTTTCTCCCTAGGCGTTGTCTATGGGGATGTAACGTGTACCGCTCGTCCTCCCCGTCTTCGATGCCTTAGCGTTTTCCGCGGGGTCTGGTATTTCCCGCGTAACCCTGGAGCGCGTTTTCGACACCGCCTTAGCGTTTTCCCGCGGGGTCTAGCGCTTCCTCCCGTTTTGCGGGATGCTGCGGTTTGCGTTTTTTATGTCGCCTTAGGCATGTCTAGGCGTCGTCTATGAGGATACGCGTGCCGCTCGTCCTGTTTTTGTAAAACGTTGCGGTTTGACGTCGAAGTGATTCTTTTGAGTGATACTTGTCGTCGTGTTTACGGTGGCGAGAACTGTCAAAGTAGCGAATCGGTGCCAACTGTGCGAGACACGAATGATCGATGACGATGAGATATGTTGGTGCCATTCGCTGGATGATAGCATCTCCATTGCGAAACGTGACAGCGTATCCATTGGTCAATATGACGGAGTACATCGTGAGAGGACAATACACTCCGATTTCTAATCAGTTAAAGAGGCGCAGTTGTTGATTTCCGCCTCAGCGTGAGATTTCACCTAAAAAAGGTAATAGAGGCGTGTATATGTCATCACTATCAGGGGATGGCATATAATCTTGCTGGAGGTACTCTATGAAAAAGAAGAAACCGATCGAGATAGCAGACGACAGGAATACATTATGAACTTTCATATAAAAGCGGTTATTACGACGTATTTAACGACAACGATGACGACGAAATGTTTTTGCGTTCATTGCAAGTATTGGAGGAAAAACAGGCACTGTTTCGTCAACCGCGTAGGAGGAGGAAAGAAAAAGAAGAGAGTGCGTTGGCATCAATTAACGCAACTAAGTGTGCGTGCATATAATTATGTACTATAACCATAATATAACGCGGATTGTATATATGAATATGAGATTAAGACTAACCACCCGAGAGACGGAGTTTTTTTTCCTCGTTCGTTTGCATATCGCAGAGACGAGAGGCGGATCGGCGACGCGCCGGAAGTCTTCAATTTGCGATACCGAGGATGACGTTATATTGAGAACGTATGAGAGACGAGAGTCGCGCGAGGGAGGAAATCGTCATATGAGTGTTAATAATAACGAGAGATTCAATTTGCGATATCAAGGGTATCATTGTCGAATGTATGAGAGATGGGGATCGCGCGAGGAGGGAATCGTCGTAGGAGTGTTAATAATGACGAGAGAATATTTTATTATTTTATTATTTTATTGTTGTATTATCTTATTATTGTATTATCTTTATTGTATTATTTTTATTATTGTATTATTTTTAGTATTGTATAATCTTATTATTGTATTATCTTATTATTGTATTATCTCATTATTGTATTATTTTATTATTGTATTATTTTATCAGGAATGTAAAAAGAGGAAAGAGATATTTGTAGGATGCGGTTAGGCGCGTTCTGTCTAGGCGTTCTGCGGGTCCTAGCGCGTCCTGTTTTGCGGCGACGGAAGGCGCTCGTTCTGATTATATAGGATACCGCTGCGACGCTGCCTCGGAGTATCTAGTCGTGAGAGACAGTTTTTCCATTGTTAAGAACGTGGTATATGGAAGAAATTCGCGCTTAACGGCGGTTCGTCTTCGAGCGAGAGCGACGATCCGCTTTTTTACGCGTTCGATCGTGGCGCATCGCGATCTCGACGATCGTTGCGGGTTGATTATCAAGAGTGACGATAGTTTAGAATGTTACGAGACTATCGCGCCTGGCAACGACGAGGAGTGGATCGTAAGAGAAGACGTTCGCTGAAACGTGGCCACGTATCACTTGCGACGGGAGATCGGTACGGAGAGCCCGCGAGAGAAACTGTGGATTGAAACGTTTGCTCACTCTGAGCGACAGAGCGGTGATCTACGAGAGAACAGCGAGAGAGAGAAAATTTCGAGACGTTAAATTCGTCGTTCCTACGGACAGTTTGGGGTAACATTGTGTGAGAAGTTTGCGATATGGAGAAGAGTCGCGATCTTCTCGGAGCGGCAGGGAGTTGAAGGGATGTGCGCCTATCGCGTTTGGAGCAGGAGTATATCGAGTGTCGAAGTCTTGAGATAGATGTGAGAATAGAGTCGATCGACGGTTACCGGAACGATAAATTCTCCTAGTCTCAGTAGCGCAGTTGGAGAGTGCGAGATTCGCTTTGAGTCGACGTTTTGGTTACTTGGGTGCAGGATACGACGGTTCGAAGGGATTCGAATGGGTGGATATCGAGACGGCCGTCGCGAATCGCGCTACGAACGGGTGCTGTGATAAACATCCAGTACGTCGAACCCGACGATTTCTCGAGGACGCAGGGTGTTCGAGCGAGTGCGAGTCGCTCTCGATATGCACGCGTGTTTAAAGATCAACACCGTGTTTCACGGGGAGGTTATCGCGAATAATAGAAGCGCTGTTAAGAGCATTCGCACGAGGAATCATCAGCTATTCGGTATATCCGATCTACGAGAATGGTACGACGGAGACGTTATGAATATTTGTTCTGACGTCGCTGGAGGAATTTCAGAACGCGACAGCGGTTGGGCGTTACTTTGAATATTTAAATTTGATGATCAATGTAGACAAGTATAATCCTGCGCTGGATGTTGGATGTCACTTCCTCAGAAAATAAGATATAAAAGAGCCGTGATTAACGTACGTTCAAACGATAACGTGCTTCGTGTGGGCGCTCTATATCCCGTTGATCTACACTCGGACCGTCGTCGTATCCATTATTCGTTGGTGCTGAATTTCGATGGTATCGACTTTCCTATGACGCTACGAAACATCGCTAGATTCGAACGTCTTAACGATTTGTCTATCAACGTATTTGCCATTCGAGAGAAGAGGAACGGTATCATGATCGTTCCCTTGTCGCTCACGGGAAACAAGAAGTCTACGCATGTAAATTTGCTCTATCTGTCGAACGAGTGGCGCGGCGATAACGTCGGTCAAAACAGCCATCGATAAAGCACCTGTCTCGACTGTTAACGTCGTAAATAAACAAGCGCAAAAATAAAAAAGCATATGCAGCCGGTAAACGTAAGAGAAATTAATGCTCGTCGCGAGATAAATTTTGTATTAATTATAAATTGTATTTTTCAGATGTCTACATTATTTTTTACTCAACGAAAATTGGTCGCACATAGCGTCGAGTGCGGAAGAGCGAACGACTGCGCCGTTATTCTTCCGAGCGAGGACGACAAGTTGCTCTCTTTTTTCACAATCACGACGGAAAAGAGAGACGATTCATAGTGTATGCAGATCTGGAGTGCGTTTTTTTAGAAAAGAGATCAACGGTTCACTGAATCTCGACGATAGATTCACCTATCAACACCACAAGGCATTTAGCGTGGGTTATTTTGCGTAGCACGTATAACGGAATCGTATCCGAGTATAGATCTCGTCGAGGCGACGACTGCGTCTCGTGATTCGTCGAGGAGTTGCACGCTCTCGCGTGTCGCATGAAGAGGTTCTGTGCGCGAGCGTACCAATGTCAGGCTCACGCCGAACGAGAGCGGAGCGCTTTTTAAAAGGCGACAATATGTCACATGTGCGGAAGGAGCTTTGGGTCGTACGATATTCGCGTGCGCGATCACTGTCATCTTACCGGACGGTACAGAGGATCCGCGCACGCGAGCTGCAATTTGAACTATCAAAACGCGTTCGTTATTCCCGTTTTTTCACAATCTATCCGGTTACGAAAAAAAGTAAAAGGACTTGTCTACGACAAGATGGGCCCACCGACGCACTATCGCAATCTTCAGCAGTGCGTACGACACGGTTTACGCGTGACGAAGATCTATCGCGCGTTGCGATTCGCGCAGTCTCTTTGGCTGCGCGCGTACATCGAGCTCAATACGAAACGGAGAACTCGCGCGAGCAACGGTTCGAGAGGAATCTGTATAAGCTGATGAACAACGCGGTTTTTCGGCAAGACAATGGAGAACGTGCGCGATTACGTAGACATGAGGCTCGTAACGCGTTTGAGAGGATATTGCGCGTTGGAAGATATGACTTTTAGAGGCGCTGATCGCGAAACCGAATTTTCACAGTAGGAGTGTCTTCGACGAGAATCTCATGGCTGTTTCGCAAACTCGAAGTTCACTTTAACAAACCAATCTACGTTGGTATGTGCATTCTAGAGATATCAAAGATGCAATTATACGATTTGCATTATAATTATATGATGCCGCTTTATCGCTCTAAATGCAAAATCATGTACACGGATATCGATAACTTGATATATTTTCTGGAATGCCGGAACGTTTACGAGTATATGAAGCGAGATATCGCGAGATTCGACACCAGCGATTACCCCGACGACGCGTACGATACCGCGCGCGAACAAGAAAGTTCTCAGTTTAATGAAAGACGAGAATAACGGAGCAATCATAAGTTCATAGGACTCAGGGCGAAGATGTACGCTCTGAGAGTTCTGGAAAAGAGCGATACAAAGAGAATAAAGGGCGTCAAGAGGAGTACCGTCGCGAAAACAATAACGTTCGAGGATTTCGCGCGTTGCTTGAACGAATCTTAACCAATCGAGACGTCAGGCGAGCGTACGCTCGATACTGCACGAGGTTTACACCGTGTCCGAACTAAAGCTAGCTTTGAGTCCTCACGACGACAAGCGATACTTAATACCCACCGTGGGTCATTATAAAATATCGTTATTAGATATTAATTAGTATAAAATTTTTACCAATGTAGAATAAGTGGTACTTTTATACTTTATTCGCCATTATAATACAGCCGTTTTATGAATCGAGTTGGTAGTATTATTTAATACATTCTCTAACCATTTGACGAAAATTTTATCGTTCTTTAAGTAACCACTTTCTCTACGAGATAGATATCAGGATTGGAAACTCACAGTAACTCATGTTCGTAAAATCCTCCAGCTGTTGGCTCTTTACGATAATCTTTTCATAGATACGGGATTCGTGCGTTTGCATCTTAGCAATTCAGAAATCTCAGTCCAGTTGAGCATATATCCCTTCTCGAAAATCGTTTTGAATTTGCGTACCGGATCGTTCACCTTGAATCTTGCGGGGGCTGCGATCTTCAAGTGATTGTATACTGTGAAGGTCTCTTGGCAATGGCGAGTTTCCGCCGGTCGCATTCCGATCGTTCGATGCGCGCAGTTGTTATACTCCGAGATTAAAGGTAGAGCGTCGAGTCTGTATGATCTGTTGAGCGTGACTTCATCAGCACGATCCGTTGAGCGTGAAGGCATACACATGTTCGTTCTTGAGCGTACGGTCAAATCGCTCCACAGCCGCCGCCTTCATTACCGAATTGCGTCGAGTAGTGACGTACTAGTGTGAATATAAACGAGATTTTTGTTATAGAATTGAAAAAATTTTTATTTATTTGTCAAATCAAATTCGTCGTCGCTTTCAAAATAATCTCCTCCCGATGCAATACACTTATGCCAACGCTTTTTCCAATCTTCGAAACACTCTGAAAACTCTTCTTCCGGAATGGCCTTCAATACCTTCTTCGTTTTGGCTTGTATCTCCTCAATCAAAACGATTCAAAACAGTCCCCAGAGCGGTCGTTTGAGTTTACTGAATAGCCAGAAGTCACACAGTGCTAAATCAGGTGAATACGGTGATTGTGGAACGATGGGTCGAATTTTTGGCGAAATGGTCTGAAGAACCAGTGCAGTGTGAGATGGCGCATTATCGTGGTGCAAACGCAGGTTGTCTGCCCATAAATCTAGCCTCTTGAGGCTTCACGCAAACGACGCATAGCATTCAAATAATATTCCTTATTGACAGTTGGCTGGCAGGAGAATTCATAATGCACCACATTACGATAATCGAAGAAAAACTGTTAACAAAACCTTGATTTTGAGCGATCTTTTGATCCTTGCATCAGCTCTTTTGCACGATATTCGCTCATTGATTAAGATTTGTTTCCGGATCGTATGCACAGATCCAAGTCTCATCTCCAGTTATCATGCGTTTCATTTTGTCCTGGTAGTCAGAAATAATTGTTTCACACACTTCAACACGACGCTGTTTCCAAAAATTGAGTGTTTTCGGGATAGCGGATTTAACTCTTCTCAACACAAATGGTCTTTCAAAATGGTCTGGATCCAAATGAAATGTTTACATATCGGCAAGTTCTCTAATTGTCAATCAACGATTTTGGAGCACAAATCCTTAATTTGCTTCACATGTTATTCATCGGATTGATGTTTTTGGTCGTCTTTGATGTGGTTCGTTTTCTATGCTTTCTCGATTATCTTTCAACATTTTATACCAGTCAAATACTCTTAGTTATACGATAGAGCCTGGTCACCAAAAGCCTTCTGTAACATTCTGAATGTTTTAGTAGCAGAAATTTCATTCCGTAAACAAAATAAAATACAATTTCTTTGCCCAACAGAATCACACATCGTAAAAATCGAAAAAAATACTTTTGGATATTCACAAAAACGAGCGTTCACTATTAAACAAATGAAGAGAATGACATGAAATTCACACAGATGAACAGTACTACCAACTTAATTAAAAAAATATTTGTCAGAATCGACCCGCGCAGTTTAAATTTAAAAATCTCGTTTATATTTGATCACAGTAGTATATCGTACCTATCAGTAACCGCTTTTACGGAGGCGTTGTAGAAGGCGTTGTAGTCTTGTCCGTTTGTAGATTTCGCGGATGTCGAGCGTCGCGAAATATCTTGGACAACGCGCCTTGACCCGCCTCAGCCGCTCTTGCTCTTCAGCGGCACCGCCACACCTTCTTGCTCAACACGTCGATGACCGTCATCACGTAGTTGTAGCCTTTGTTTTGTCGCGCGTACGGACGCATCTCGACGACATCGGCCTGCAGGTCGTCGTAACCGCGCACATCACGACTCGACCACGCGGAAAGTTTCTTCGCGCGGGCGCGTGAAACGCTCGATGATCTCCTCTTCTCGACGTCCATCAACTGATTTACGAGGAGGCGCGATTCGTATTGGTTTTATTCGTGCTCGTCGCTTCGCGCATTCGCTCGTGTTCCAAACGTTAATCGCGTGTTTCATGGTATTTGGAATATCCAATTTTGCGTGCGACTAGTAGTAATTCGTTTATCGTTTTCTCTAGTCACTATTTTATCCATGTTCAACGAGGCCAGCGTCTTTCCTCGTTACGCTTTGTCAAAGTCGTTCTCTGCTGATCCTCAATCAGGTCTGCGCTACGCGCGAGATTTTCCACGTTCGTCGATATTCTCTCATGCCGTCGACGACGCGATCAAACTCGTTTCACGGGGATTTCTCTAGATTTCGCAGTGATTCCTCTAGGGTCTGCGTTCGTTTCTCCCCTGAGCGTCGCCGAGCGTCTCGATAGTCTTTTGGATCTCGCTCGAATCTTCTTCACCGTTTCTCCTGTTTTTGCCCTTTGTCCTGTGTTTGTCCCCGTTTGTCCTAGCGCACGTTGAAACATGGACAGGTCTTTAATTCGTTGGTTGTTCCGTTTATCAAGCGCTTGTTTCGTTCCATATTCGTTTATCGAGATCGACAAGCGAAGCCTCCCTTCTCTCCTCGATCTGTCGCAGTGAATCCTCTAGATTTCGCGTTCGTTTCTCCTGAGCGTCACCTGAGCGTCTCGATGACCCTTCGGATCTCATCCAGATCTTTCTCTCGCAATTCGTCGTTTCTCGAGCTCTCGTTCCATCGCGTCTCCTCTATTCGTTTGTCGTAATCGACGAGCAGGGGCTTCTCTCTCTTCTTCTCGAAGTGTCGCAGAACGTCCACTTCGGTTCTTTCGTAATACTGTAGGAGAATATTCGAATTCGTTTGTTCATATCTTCCAACTGTTTTTCGTAGCTCGTTCGTTAGAATGGGCATGCAGAATCTGCATGTCACAAAAATAATATTGTAAAAGAAGTATCATCATTTAATAACGTCGATATAAGTTCGAGTCTAAATATATCAAAAAAGAGACTTTTAAATAACAAATAAGGCAACAATGGCTTGATATTGAAGAACTTAAGCTATGGTTGTGTGAAGCCTATGATATAAACATAGTTTTTTTGCTGGAAGAAAAAATGAATTGCTGCTCGTTTATCGAATATTTATCGACATGCAAATTCAGCAATGCATACACATAAATATAATAAAGAAAGTATTGTTAATACATGTGATGTTAATGAAGATGATGAAACATTTTTGACATTTGATGAGCAGAAAAAAGTCAGCGAGATTCAATATGCTGTAGCCAGTTGCTGACAAAAATATTTCCCTTGACACTGCACAAATAATTCTTAGCTTTTTTTCAGAATGTAGAAAAAGATCCTATTAAACAGTACGAATATGGATCGCTAAAATGTACGAAAATAATTTCGAATGTTTTTTGTGCCTTATGAAACTGATCGTGTAGTAGAAAATATTAAAGCTTAGAAATTTTAGTTTTTATTGATGAAATATCAGATATCTCGAACGAAAAATGGATGACATTTTTCGTTTTCGACATGTCAGTCTGAAACTTTAGATGTTCACTCATTAGTCAAATTAATTGATACAAAAGATTGTTCGGAAAAGTTGTTTAATGTCTTTAAAATGGAAATGTGGAAGCTGCAAATTCCATTTTCAAATATTGACTTATTATGCGACAATGCATCTGTAATGACAAGGAAACACTATCATTTAAAAGAAATGAATTGAATAAATGTCTAAAAATTTATTGACGCTTCTATATCCATGTCATTCTGTTGCATTGGCTGCACATGTTGCATGTTCTAAAATACCTGAATTTTGTGAGGAATTTTAAAAAAATTCCTTTTATCAATAGTAGTTCAAACCGATTGCTTCCAATTTTCACGAGTTTTCCGAATGTTTTTAAAAATCGAGTCATAAAATTTTAAGTCCGATACGCGCTGGCTTTCTCGTCACTCGTGTGTTAAAGAAATTTTTCTTCTTGGAATATTATTAAATATTGTTTAATTGACATGTCTGTAAGCGAAAAAAGTGAGCCGGGAGAGTATCTATTGTATATAATGCAAAACATAGACATGAAAGCGTATCTATTGTTCTTAAAGCATATTTTAAATTTGTTTAATACATTTAATGCATTTTCTCAACCAGTGGAAACAAGAATATATTTATTGCATCCAAAAACATAACAATTTTCTATTCCAAATTTCTCAACATTTTTAAAACTAGATCTTTTAAAAGATTTATTTGCAATGAACTTTTCAGAAAGTAAGAATCATAAATCTCTTGGTATTAATTTAGAATCGAATGGATTGGGAGGAATATCTAAATGCGAATATCTAAATAAAATAAGTGAAGAAAATATTGATGCAATTACAAATATTCAAATATTGTTTAGAATTTTTAATT
>JAECZD010000021.1:2060912-2090912 GCA_024349325.1 Pogonomyrmex californicus
CGGGGGGTGCGGGTGTGCGGGGGGGACGACGGGCGCGGGGTAGAGGGGAGGGAGAAGTCAGAGGCGGCGGTCCTTCGAATTGAGCCGCGGGGAGGAGGGAATAGATAAGGTGATGAAGATTCGGTAAAGATGATATAAACAAATAGATAAACAAATAAAGGTAAACAAGTAGATAAACAAATAAAATTGCGACTCGAAGGACATAACGTCCGGGGGGAGGGGGGTCCTTTGAAATAAGCCGCGGGTGGCATAATATGCTCCAGTAGTTATAAAAATGAATAATACAAATAGATAAACAAATTTGATATAAAACAAATTTGATATAAAAAAAAAATGCGACTCGAAGGACATGACGTCACCAGGGAGGGGGGATAAATAAAGATAGTAGCTACAAAGGCGAAAGTGATATAAACAATATAATAAACAAATATATAAACAAATAGGTACACACAAATAGGTAAAACAAATAGATAAACAGGT
This sequence comes from Pogonomyrmex californicus, assembly GCA_024349325.1. Lineage (NCBI taxonomy): Eukaryota > Metazoa > Arthropoda > Insecta > Hymenoptera > Formicidae > Pogonomyrmex > Pogonomyrmex californicus. The sequence goes on from JAECZD010000021.1 coordinate 2,061,393, forward strand.
GGCGAAGATGATATAAAGAAATTACGCGTGGACAAGGCGCGTAGATATGATGTCAGAGGGGGGTCGGGCCCGCTGCTGCCGCTGCCGCCACCGCCGCCGTCATCCCCATCCGCCCGCCATACTCTCATCTTCTTTTTTCATTGCGCTGTCTCTATTGTATATCTATTATCTTTCTTTCGTATCACCTACTATCTCTCTCATTGCGGCTCTCTCTTATTACGAATCTTATGACTATTTTTTTTTCCGACTAATTATTTTTATGGCGAGAGAAAGGAATGAAAGAAATACATGTTTTTTACATTTTTATATATCTTTATTTTAAACAAAACACATTTTTCATTTAAGCGAAACTTTTTTTATTCATATTTTTTCTTACACACTAAAAACTAAAGCTAACAGCTCGCAATCGACGAGTTGACGTCTGTGAATATCGCAATCGCGTATCGTATTTGGTACTTCCTCGGGATCTGTTACAACAGACGCGATGTTGGAGAATCGCGTATACTTGATATCGATAACGAATCTGACGAGTCGATCGAACATCACATCGATACATTCATCAGATTAAACATTCGGCGTAATGTAGATTCGAGCGTGTTATTAAGGCGTTCAGAGCCAAGATGTAACATCGTTCATCAGGCAGCTCTGATGGTTAACGGTCCGCTTATAAAATTGTGCTTTGTAATCGTTCGCAACAATTTATAGATATTCCATCGCTGCTCAGCGAGTCCTTCCACGTTTCGAAAGACAGTATCAATTCTAACCCCGATGATTTCCCAGAGCGAGCTCCACGTAGCTCGGTGGACCAACACGTTGATTGTTCCAAAATTTGTAGCCGTGACCATCGCAGAGTGTAACATCCTCAATAATTTTCCAAATGACATAATCTGTGGAAATTAAATATATAATATTACACAATATTGGAAAAAAGAAGAAATAAAATGCAGTTGAAACTTACGTGTTACGTTCCTTTTTTGTTTCACCGTACATCGCACGGTGCGCTGCTTCCTTTGGCGAAGTTGCGTCTTGAAACGAATGATGGAGGAGCGGAGTACTTTTCATGCAGATTGTTCGATGGAGGATTGATCCCGCGTAAATTTTGACATAGCAAACCGTTAATCCTCTCCCTCCCTCCTCCCTCTCCCTCTTTTTCTAGGAATTTTATTGTGATCAAACATAGCGACATGTTTGCTAAAAGGCTCGCGTGTTTAAATTTTTTCCGAGACGCGATAAGATGGCTTTTCGTGGAAATCGACGTGTCACTGGTGTTAAGGAAGCGCCGATACTTTGGCTGCTATAAACAAATTGCGCGACGACGCTCCGATTTAGACAAAGAAGTTGACGACTGTATGTGTCGTGGCATGTTAAGTGAAGCGCTGATAATTCGGCTATAAACAAATAAATAAACAAATTGCGACTCGACTTGCAAACGTATGACAATGCTTCGGTTTAGACAGAGGGACAAAGAAAACTGCAGATGATATATAATAGGTCATAATAATGATATATAATAGGTTAGCGAGGCGCGCGGGATCACAGTAGGTGTTTCGAGAGTATCAAATTTGGATGAGTGGTACGAGCGGCACGTCATCAGACCCACGTTGGCGTCGCTCGAAGAGTTTCTTGCGCGACGGTGGATGGACGCTGTCGCGAATTCTCAATCTTACAGTAAATATAAACAAATATAATCCTCTACATACGGGATGTTACATCGAATTACCGCGGGAAATTATGTTAAAGCGACCGGTGATTAACGTACGATCCAAAAAAGACAAAGTGTGTTTCGCACGGTCGGTGGTCGCGTCTTGCATCAATCGAAAAGCATACGGATTGGGAATTGTTGTATACATTATATGACAGTATTAAATCTCAAGACATTACGTTTCTGATGACGTTGAATCAAATTAAAAGTTCGAACATCTCAACGACATCTCAATCATCGTCTACAACTTCGAGGGGGAAAAAGCAGATACTCCTGATACGGTTGACAGATAAGAAGTGGAGAAACACATAAATTTATTGTACGTGCAGGATCCGCGCGACGACAACGCGGAACACTTCACATTGCATCAAAAACCTGCTTTGTGAGCTCGCAAATAAACAAAAAAGAACACAAAAATAACACGACAATATGTATACACATTTAACAAAAAAAATTGTATAATATTTTTATAAATGTTTATTAAATATTAAAACAATGTTTTCTTTTTCCAGATGTCTACATTATTTTAATTCATCCGAAAATTGCAATCGCATACGATGGATTGTGAATGATTGCGCCATCCGACTGCGAGCGAGATGACAAGCCGTACATTCAAGAACCACACAAATAAGGAACGACTTCCTTTCGTATACGCGGACTTGGAGTGCGTACTACGGCGAACAGAGCAGAAGAAAAACGCATCTATCAGCACCACACCTATCAGCAGCACGAGGTATTTAGCATCAGATACTACGTGCGATGCTCTACGACGACGTTATCAGCGTATCGGTTGTCTTGGCGAAGACGCCGAATTTGTAGTTCGTTCAGCAACTCGAAAGCTCGCATTAATTAAAAATTTTGTTTATCGCCATGTCCCCATGGAAACGACGTTATCAAAATAATGGGAGTTATCGTATGCGACGCGTTGTTACATTTGTGAAAAACTATTTGTGTCCGACGACACGCGGGTACGCGATCACCTTACCGATCGTTACCATGGTCTCGCGCATTCAAATTTTAATCTAAATTATAAAGATTCATGTTGCATTCCCATAATATTTCACAACTTATCCGTTATGATTATAACGCGTACTTTGTCATCATGGAAATAGCTACGACATTTGGAGGCAGGATCGATATACTGCCGATAACAAAAAAATACATTTCTTAAAACGTTAAGATTTTTCAGAAAGTCAATTCACAGAATTGCATTACAACGCAGTTTCATTTGATTCATACGAAATTTTATTACGCTGATAAAACCGGCATTTTCTTGCCGAAAAAAAGATTGAAAATTTACATTCCAGTGCCATATTATCAAAGCGCGTGTGTTGAGAGCAATAAATCGTGATAAATAAATCGTACAAATCACTGTATTATTCATTCTGCAAGATTTTATAGATTCTACAAGATTTTATCTACGGATATTACTGCTTCATATTGATATGGGTCTGAAAGTGAAATTTAAAAAATCAGTTCGGTACACACCACACTACGCACCACCATACGCACGCACGCACGCACGCACGCACGCACGCACGCACGCACGCACGCACGCACGCCGCACGCACGCACGCACGCACGCACGCACGCACACGCACACGCACGCACGCACGCACGCACGCACGCACGCACGCACGCACGCACGCACGCACACGCGCACGCACGCACGCACGCACGCCTGCACGCTGCACGCACGCACGCACGCACGCACGCACGCACGCACGCACGCACGCACGCACGCACGCACGCACGCACGCACGCGGTGTCCCTCTCACGGGTGATGTTACACATGCTGCGAGATAAATGAAAATGTCTTATATCATTTTGTGATATTCGCAATAATTTTCGAGTTATTAAATATTAAAGTCGCACAAATAAGAGCGCGCGAAAAGAAAGCGCTCCGTCTTCACGGCGATGATGATAGTTTTACAGGACCCGCAATACTTCTCAAAGTTTGAGTCAAAAATTAATATGAGCATAATTATGCAAAATACCTATCATAAAAAATCTGATCTGCAAAATAATGTTTTTTAATTTTTATGATTATTTATATACTTATTATTGACACGGATTATAAATATTAGTTAGCATGAAGATGTTTATAATGAGATGTGTATGTTTATAATAAGATGTATATAATTTAAAGCCTATTGTTTTATTTATTATAAAATTCTCTTATCAATATTTATTAAATTATTATGAATAATATACATATTTTATACAACCTTCATTGTTTCGCATTTTTGTACAAAAAAATCGATTTTATAAAAAATATTTCTGTATTAGAAAAAATCAAACTTTCTTATTATGTATGCAAAAACTTGATATAATCATAAAATAATGTAATTAAAATTCATAAATTTTATAAAAGATAAAAAATATTATATTAATAGAATAGAAAATTATTTAACATCAACTTATAGTTATATTAATATTTAAAATATATGATACTATTGATTATGATGGCTGTTTCGATCAAAAACATATCTTTTTATTTGATTATCAAAGGAAAGAATCGATAAATATATTAATGCTTTAGAAATTGTTAATTTGTGGACTACGTTGAACATGATGAACTGACAATTATTAATATGCAACAGCAAAGAGCTATGACTCACCATAAATTGTCGAAAATTTGTATTGGCTTATTAACAAAATTATTATCTAATCACAAAATTCTTGAAAATATCTTTTACAAATACTTCTTTTTATTTAGATTTGATGGAATTTAGATCGAATGAATGTGATTTTACTAGCAATGATTTGTCACTCGGCACTGCATGTTTACTTCCAACTTGTTATATGTATGTATTGCAATGTTAAATCGCATTGATTCGAAAAAGATATTAACCGCTGAAAGTACGGTAGATTGTATTCCATACATAAAAAAAAGTATTAAAAATATTGTCGAAAAACGAATGAAGATAATTCTAGAACAGTTGGACTTTCGAAACAAATTATTGAAGCAAAAATAATAATACACTGTAATTGATGTTAATTTGGATCTGGTCAATTGCTAAAGTAGTATCAATTGTTCGAAATATAAATACTGAATATATAGAAAAGATTAAACTTCTTATAGATTAAAGATTAAACTTCTATATATTATAGATTTAGAATATTTAATGGACACCAGCGTGAAAATTCAAGTGATGGATAGAGTTTACATTATTAGAAAACAATTTCCATTATCATTAAGTTATGCAAGCATTTCATAAAAACTAAGAATTATATTTATAAAATTATATTATAGACATTGATAATTTTGTATTTAATATGGGACAAATTTACTGCTTTATTGCTTTATCATGAATAACATCTCGAGAAGGCATGCATTTAATTAATTTTGATTTTTTGTCTAGTTAAAAGTCAGCTCTTAAAAGCTAATGAAAATGCTATAAATTGAGTACAATCGATTGAAACAAATGTATAAACCAGAAACAAAACTGATTATTGTTTAAACAGAAATATTTTGAAACGAAAGATATTTTATAGGCATTGTCAGAAATATTTGCTTCTATTTAAGAGACTTCATGTGAAATAGTACGAAAAAATACTGTTTGAGTTATACATGGTTTCTAAAATAAGGACAAAGTTTCATTTTAAACAAATGCAATATTGCAATGTCTTTTGCATTTAAATGCTATTAGAAAATACAGGAAGTTGTTCCAAATTGGGTTTCCAAATCTTTTGGGTTACTATTATTTAAACTATTATTTAAACAAATAAATCTTACATATCTTTACATATTTTGAGCAGAAAGTAATCATCAAAATTATGCTTAGCGAGGAAAACATAGAAAATGAAGAAAAATAGGTTAAAACGGTGATTCCGCGTTCTCCTCCGTTTCACGTGTTTTATATGCAGAATATGCTCAGTTGTCGTGTCCAGATAAAAAGAGTAATTTGGAAAAATCAGAAAGCGTTTGGTTTTCGAATGTTTTTTATTTCTTACTAGGAGATGGCACCAATTGTAAATTACTAAATAGGATGAGCCATAGCTTATTCGAAGAAGGGGGTTGGGTGTACTAACATGGTAAAAAGGTTTATGTGAATGACCTATGGTTTCTGAGAAAATTACAAGTAAAGTTAGGTGCCCGATCAGCTGTAATAAGTACTGGAATTGTGGATTGGTAAGCAGGGAAGCGACGTAGGTGCAGCTCGAGGTGCACGATATTTGTTTTCGTGCGGCCGACGCGAGTTCGAGTCTCCGCAGTATCAAATTTTTTCTTAAGTAAACGTTATATTTTTTTAATACAATTAATCTTTCTTTAATTTATCTTTTTTTTAAGCAAAAATCGTCGTATTAATCGTTGCACAAATAATTTAATAAATAATTAAAATTTATTAAAATAATAATCGTTATATTAATCGTTGCACAATTTTTGTTATGAATAACAATAAATAGTAAGAGTTTAAAAAATTTTAATTATTTATTATTTATTTATTTATTATAAAACTTTGTGTATGTTTGACATTGTCATACAATTTGTTATTTATTATTATTCATAACGAAAATTGTGAAATAATTAATATTTTTCCTTAAAAGAAAAAGATAAATTAAAAAAAGATTAATTTTATTAAAAAATATAACGTTTATTTAAAAAAAATTGACACTGCAGGGACTCGAACTTGCGTCTGACGCACGAAAAAAAATGCCGCGCACCTCAGGTGCTCAGCTACGCCGCTTTTCTGTTTAATGATCCACGATTCCAGCACTTATCATATAGCTGATTGTACACCTAACTTTACTTGCAATTTTCTCAGAAAGTAAAGCCCATTCACATAAACCTTTTTACTGTGTTAGCACAAACCCCTCCTTCGAATAAGCTATGGTTCATCCCATTTGGTAATTTACAATTGGTGCCATCTCCTTGTTAGTTTATTTGAATGTAACAGAGAATATGTACAGAGTGTCGTTTGTGGTATTTATACAGTGTGATATGAATGTGATCGCATATACAGCGATATGTTGACACGATCAGCTAGCAGCAGTCGACGCAACAGTTTGACAGGTTTAAGATCGGAGCACACATTTCTGCATAACGCATAATGCATAACGCATAAGAAAATGAACCAATTATAGTTCTTCATTTTTACCCTCACAATGAAAATGAAAGATTCTGATTGATTTTTCTTATGCTTAATGCATTATGCGTTATGCAGAAGTGTGTGTTCCGGTCCTTACGGTGTTGCACGCAGTGCGACAGCGCACAGTGGGATCAAATAAGAAATCGTGTTTCATAATTGTCTAGAGCTCACAAATCTTAACCAATTTTAATATTTTTTAAAATTAAAGTTTACTTTATAAAGCTCACTTTTCGCTTGTTCACTGATCTCTCTTTCCTCTTGTTAATTTATACGAGCTGTCTAATACAATTTTGCTCTGATGATTATTATTATTTTAACAAAAAATATTTGAAAAGTATAAAACAAGTATAAAACAAATATTAAAAAAGTATAAAAAAGCTCTTATTTAATAATTATTGTTGCACTGATACTGTACTGACAAATTACGTCATATTCACCTTTAACGTTGTCCCGTGCAGCCAACACAGTATGAGACGAATATGAAGCAGATATATAGAAGTATTTCTCACTCATTTCCCAAAAATGCGATTTCGGAAAATGACTTTATTGTATACTGTTGTATTCAGCATAAAATGCTTTTGAATTTATGTCCGTATAAAAATTTAAAAATTTTCGAAAATTAGGGAAAGGTGGGAGCTCGAAAATATATTAGGTGTACAAAAAAGTTCTGAGCTTTAGATTTCATACAACCGAAATAACAATTTAAATTTTATATAATTTTAAATTTTATATCTTCCCGCCCTTTTGCGGTTTTAAAGCATTGACATTTGGCCTTCTAAAATGCCATACGGTTTGGCATTTGATGCACATAACCTCAAAAATCAGTAGTGTTCACGGCAGCCAACAAAGAGAATATTCGATTTTCCATCCACTTCGCGTTTCATCTGAAGAAAAATGCTGCTGAAGCCACTGCAATGATTTGTGCTGCATATGGAAAGAACGTTGTAAGTCATACTACATGTAAAAGATGATATCAAAAATTTCGCCAAGGGAGATTTCAGTCTTGAAGATGAACCGCGTGCTGGACCGCCCTCAAAAAGATTGAAACGGACGGTGCCACTGGATATAAACTCTGCGCAAACTGAAAAAGGGCTTGCAGAACAAGCGGCGTTACGTAACCAAACCATTTCCGTACGTTTATACAATGGGAAAGGTTCGGAAGGAAGGCGAATGGGTTCCGCATGAATTGTCCGAAGACAACAAAAATCGTCGGCGTGACACTGCACTCACTTTGCTTTCAAAGTTCCGGAAAAAAGATTTTCTGCACAAAATCATTACAGGCGATGAAAAGTGGATTCTTTATGATAACCCTAAACGTAGAAAATCATGGGTTGACCCTGGTCGGCAACTTCGACATCGCGCCAAAGCCCAATATCCACGCCAAGAAGGTTTTGCTCTGTATCTGGTGGGATTGGAAAGGTGTGTTGTATTACGAGTTGTTACAACCGGGTGAAACAATCACGGCAGACCGCTACCAACAACAATTGACCAATTTGAGCGATGCATTAGAAGAAAAGAGGCCATTTACTGGCCAAGGACGTCGTAAAGTGATCTTGCTTCATGACATGCTCGACCACATATTGCGAAAGCGACTCAGGACCATATCTTTGCGTTAGGCTGGAAACTTCTCCCGCACGCGGCGTATAGCCCAGACATGGCGCCTTCCGATTACTACCTATTCCGGTCGCTGCAGCATCATTTGGCTGATACACATTTCGTGAGATTTGAAGAGATACGAAAATTCATTGATGACTTTATCGCTTCGAAGCCGGTGAGCTTCTATCGTCAAGGAATTCGCAAGCTATCCAAAAGATGGCAAAAGGTCGTTGATGCAAACGGGGAATATTTCGCTGATTAATATTTTTTTGTTTGTTTTTGAATAAAGATTGAATTTTACAAAAAAAGCTCAGAAACTTTTTTGTACACCTTTTTGTACACCTAATAACATTTTTGAAAAAATTCGAATGTGTTGTTGTAAAAGTACACTTACAACCTTAAAACTTTTGTTTAAAACTTTTTTTGATATCTTTAACGATTTGGATGATATTTATTCAGGAAGAAAAAAAACCGATTTTTTTTAAGGAGTGGTTTCACCCCCTTTACGGTCGAGAACGCAGTCTCTTTTATTTTTGTCCATATTTTAATATACTCGAAGCTCATTAAAATCGGGGGGGGGGGAGAGACACTTCCGATACTTCCCTTGTTAGTTGGCTGAATCATCTTCCAATCTTGCCTTCATGGGTTAAAGATTTTATTACAAAAAGCTCACATCACGATTTTATTACAAAAAAGATAACATCAAAACGGCTTACTTAAAATGGATAATATAGTACTATAGTACTTTGAAAAAGTTTGAAGAAAGATTTTTACAAAAATATGCAATGAAAAAGAGAGAGTCCTATTTAAAAAATTCAAGATGACCTTGTCCTGACCTTGGCGACGCCACCCAAGGTCAAATTTATATCGCCGATAAATCTTTTGAAACTCTACAACTTTTATCTGAAACACTTTCCTAAAATGATTAGTTTTCTAGATATTTTACTTTTTATGCACCCTGTATAATAACATCTCCAATATATGCTCCATAATGAAGATATTCATTACTTTATAGAATTGTCTTTCTTTGATAGATCTTCTTTAATAATTGAGGCTGCATGCAGAATTGGAAATTCAAATCATGTCAGTGATATTGACTACTGATAAATATACTGTCAGCGGTCACGATAACGTTTCGCGATAAGCGGAAGAGCCACGCACAAAATGCCATCACACTTCACTAAAAAGAATGGAACTTTATTAAGCAAATAGACAATTGATTCCCCGTGAACACACGTCCATCGGCCACCGTTCCGCGAAAACAACAACAACACATTGCGTAATCCGAACATCAAACGACACATCGTTAGGGAACAATCCTCTCTTTCAAAATATCGATTTTCGAAGTATTGATTCTTCCGGGGCAAGGGCGAGCGAAACGCCGCTCGGTCGCAACTAAAAATATATGCTAATATATATTAATATATTAATAAATATAATAAATATAGACTAATAATGTAAAATATTGGGGGGGGGAACATACTGTCTCCACGCATACACTTTTCAATGTGAAGCAAAGTTCCATATGGATTTACAATTTTTTTATGCATATATTAGCAAATTATGCAGCATTTATATAAATTATTATATTGTCGCGCTCGCGGCGGGTTGACTCGCGTTACATTCACGCCAGGGAAAGAAGAGACAGTTTTTAGAAAACGGAGAAACACACTTTATTATTAATAAAGACACAAGAATTTTTTCTTTAATAATATCGAAATTCACCGCGATTCGGCTTAAACTCGCGCGCCACGCCGTCGACTCTTTTACTACAACAACGCTTGACCACCACTTGACGACGGCGTCAGCAAGGAATGATCTTCAGGTTGGAAATCGATATGAGGCTAGCGTCAAGCGGAATTTGACCGCTCGGTCATAACAATATTTTTAATACTTTTTTTGTTACTACTAACTTTTTAATAAAGAGCGAGCGATAGCTAAAACATTTTGAATATTGTTCAAGGTAATGATCTTGATATCAAAGTCAAAGTCATCGGGGCAGACTCCCCTCATCGGTATAGTTACCAAAATTAGTGTTATTTATTATTTTTATTATTATTTTATATTACTGCTAATATATTCCTTTCAATGCGCGCGAGTTCATCATTATTGACTTTATGGATAAATCAGACCGATAAGTTAGAGCTATTGTAAGACCCTTCGATGTGTATAATATGATCGTGTGTGCAATGCGTTGTGCGCAATACGGTCGTGTGTGCTGTGTACAATATGATCGTGATGCAACATGCTGTGTGCAAACGAAGCTGTAGGCAATCGAGAATGGGTAGGCAAACAGGATTCAATCAATTATATTCAATTATATCATTTTCGCTAACTTTTAGAAAATAGACGAAAGATCATAATTAATTAAATGCAAACCCTCTTGAGATATTACTCGTGACAAAGCAACATAAATTTATCCCATATTATAAATACAAAATTACCAATGTCCATGTAATGGCATTTGTAAACTTAATCCTTGGCTTTTATGTGATTCCATAACTTAATGATAATGGAAATTGTTTTCTAATAATGTAAAGTCTATCCATCACTTGAATTTTTACGTTGAATTTATTAAGCAAAATATTTTAATCCTGATATTATCAGGATTAAGATATCGTCGAATTTTGGAAATCTGATGGTACTGATCTAATGACATGTAGAGCTGCATTTGATTACAAAAGATTTATATTTCTTTTGCGTGCAATGCGTTTTGATGATATACAAGAAAAGATCGCGCGGAAAATGATAAACTAGGCACACGTTCTCTCTTCTTATCCTCTTTTTATAAAACTAAGATCATCAAATATTATTAAGATAATAAAATGGAGCAATTAGGGATTTCCATACAAATTTTGTTGAAAATTGTAAGAGAAATTATAGCTTGTCGGAATACGTAACGATGATGAAATGTTACACTCTTTCAAGGACGATGCAGTTTTCTACATCCAAATAAATCAGCTAAATATGGATTAAAATTATATGCACTATGTAACAGCAAAACTTTTTATACATTTAATTTTAAAATATATTGTTGGAAGCAAAAACAGAGGCCATATTGTACTTCTAACGAACCAATGGATATTATGAAAAAACTATTTGAATCGATAAAGAAATCAAAACGAAATGTAACTACCGACAATTATTATACGAGTTATCCAGCTATGTATCGTTTGGAAAATGGTCTAACGTTAACAAGCACGATAAAAAGAAAATAAGAGAGAAATTCTGCCAGAATTTTATACCAGTAAAACTCATAAAGATTCTTCCTTTTTTAATTTTCAAGACGATTGTATTCTCTATCATACGTTCCTGATCAAAATAGGAATCGACATGATGGATAAAAAATGTGCCGTTTATAATGCGGCACAAAAAACTTGAAGTTGGCCGTTTCCTCGTTTTTTCGCCACTTAGATATTGTTAGCATAAATACCTATGTATTTTTTCAAGTAAATAATCCTACTAGTTCTGTTATAAGACGAGACTTTTTGACTAAATTAGCACTATTTCTCTTGAAGAAGCATCTCGAAAACAGGACAAAAATTATATCTTTGCCAAAGGATATTTCAATTTTTCTTTCCAAATATAAAAATTTTGCCTTCAACAAACTTGGGAAAAAGAAGATTCGGGCCATGCGTTCAATGGAAACCACAAGAACACTAATACGACACTAGTACGACTGTACAATGCAACAATTGTAACAACTTTGTTTGTAGATGTTGTAACGGTGCATATTTTTATGCATCCTTCCGCGACCATTTTTAATATATAAAATTAGACTCACAAATAATTACGTGACGGTCACGCGTACCGATTGCGTGGGATGCGTTCCACGCCGCGCCACCGAGTCCGACCGAAGACCGCCGAGCACGTCCGAAAACAAAAGCACTCCCACTGCGGAAAACATCCGAGCATCTCCGATCTTCTCTGAATTCCACCGGAGATAAAAAGATTGCTGATCTCATTAGAGCGGTTGCGGCAGCTTAATTACCGCTTATGATCCGATCCATTCCAAATCCGCCTGAATATCGGACTGGAATGACGGTATAAAAAGCTGTCTCTGCTCAAAAAGAACAGAACTACAGATCTCCTTCGGATCACACGCTCGCTCCTACGAGCTGATCCGGAGCTCCGTTCTTCGAGACGAGGCCGAGCAAACGAGGTGAAGGAAACCCACCGTCGTCTGAAAATTCCTAACAAGCCACGTCTTCCGAACCGCTGTTTTCCGCAACTGCGAGAAAGACCACGAGTTGAGGTGATCCCTGCTCTGTCCGGATTCCTGCTCAGCATCCAGTTGCTCGATTTTATTCCAATACTCGCAAGAAAAGCGCATCGTTGAATGTGAGGGTAACCTTTCTCCACCGGGATATTTCCGGCCGATCGCCCAAAACCCGCGTGCACTCCACGATTCTAAGCGAGAACGCATTGCTGAGGTGAGAATAATCCGCCGCTATCGGGAGTTCCCGGCCGATAGTTCCGCAAGGAATCTCGGTTCCGCGGAACATCCGTAATTACCGTCTGATATCAGCCATCTTTATGGTCCGCAATATATATATATATATATATATATATATATATATATAAACCTACAGATACGAGTACAGACCGAAATCGCGATCTCAAAACCGTAATTAGAAACATCGCCTACTCGCGAATCAGCGTCAAATTTCGACAGGACTGAGGTTGCTAAACAATCACGTCTGCGACAATTCGCAACCGCCTAGTTGATCATTGAAAAATTCGCGGCTATAATTTGTAAACTCACGTTCTGACATATACCGCATATACCTCTGGTGACTCCGCCGACTTGCGAACGTCCGATCTCAAGTATACGTGCTATAGCCTTGCGTCGGTGTAGATTTCACATAATAGCCTCGATTATTAACACCAGCAATAAACATTGTCAAGTTGTTTTTGTTTTTTTTCATTAGTCATTGTTTTTTTTCTTTGTTGTATTGTTTCTTCTGATTTACAATAAACTTCATTTATTATTGTTACATATAAATAATTCTCAATAATTATTTCACCTAACTGAACTCGTATGATCGACGAACTATTCCGCGCTGGAAATAAAACCCAATTCGGGGGAAAACTAATCCGTTTTAACGTCATAGCAATCAAACACCTGCGTTATCTGTAATGAAAATGCCAATGCTGAAGATGATATATAATTATTTATAATTACTATTTTTAATATTTTTTATCTTTTATATTTTTTATATTTTTATATTTTAAAGAGTTTATTTTATATCATTATCTTATAAGAACACTATTATTATTTTTCTATGTTTGATTTTAAATTGATGTTTTTATTTTTAAAATAATTAATTTATTTTTCATTTTCTACTTACATCTAATCAAACTTTTATTTTTATAAAAAAGTAGACACAAAATTTTAATATTATAGTTAAATTTTAATATTATATTTTATTATAAATATATTTTACTTGTTTTTATAACGATTATCTAATTATTTATCTAATTATTAAAACCCCCAAATAATAAATTTGTGATGCGGCACTCAGTGGCACGCACGTTCAATGTTCGGCCGGGAGATATATCCGGTTAAAAGGATGCTGGACTGACGAGCGATCTCCGATGAGAACGTTCACACATATGCATATTTAAATATACATAGATACATTTATATATATATATATATATATATATATATATATATACATACATTCATACATATATTTTTGCACATATATGAACTTAACCTCCTAAACTTCGCATACTTTCGTACTTTTCCATATGATTTGGTTGTATAGTGTATGTAGCGCAAGTGTGTTCGTGAAAGGAATGTCGTGACAGGTGTTTAGAGTTTGAAGGTTCACGGTTCGAGCACAATAGAATATACTTTTAATTAATAATTATAATTAATAATTATAATTAATTATGTCTATTCTGATCTAATTATGTTTATTCTAGTCTCTAATTATGTTTATTCTGGCCGCTTAGAAGATTTACAATATTTACAAGAATCCCGAACCACTCGTGTGTTGTGTGTGACTTTAGATAAAAATAATTAATTTGTATAAGAGAATTTCCAAGAAATAAAAGTGTGTATTTATAAAGCGAGTGATCGGGTGTGTGTATGAGTAATGTAATGTCTGTGTGTAGTCTCTCTCTAGTTGATTGATAATGTGAGTAAGATTTTGAGATGTAAGATTTTGATTGGTCGCTCCGTGTGTCTTTATCTGATAGTCGAATGTTTCTGTTCCGTTTTTCGTGTTATTTATAAGTCCGTCATGGTCCTCCTTCCTCCGTGTTTCGATCTGAAAAGAAAAAGAGTGCCGCGTCTATTGGAGTCGATGGCGATGATCTATACGGTCGAGAGAAGAGCGACTTATGCAGTCGACTAGGAGGCGATCTTTCGGTCGATGAAAGGAAGCGACTTTGCAGTCGAAGAAAGAAAGCGATTTTCCAGTCGACGAGAGGAAGCGACCTTGCGGTCATCGAGAAGGCGACTTCTTCAGTCGACGAGAGGAGGCGACCTTGCGGTCGTCGAAGAAGCGACTTCTCAGTCGATGAGAGGAGGCGACCTTGCGGTCGGCGAAGGATAGGGATCGATTTGCAATCGATGGACAAAAAACCTTTTTTCTAGATCTGCCAGCGCAGAGAGATCGAGATTGAGTGTCGAATGTTCGCTTAGTTATACTGTTTGGTGTTAGATTCTAATTGCGAGAAAGTTATCTCTTCTTGCGCCGCGTTGCGGATCGCGACCCTAATTGTTTTGGCTCGCGACAGATGCATGACGCGTGGTGCGCGATTCCCGCGAGTGGCCACACCCATTTATTTCTCCTATAGTTTTTAAATCATATTTTGAAGATCTCAAAATATTCTTAGATATTGTACAAATATGGATAGGTAAGTTTCAAGTTCAATAGTTACTTGGTATTATTTACCAAGTGAATAAGTAATCTAGACAGTAACAGAAAACTGTAATACAAAATTTTTTTTTGTTTTTTTATATCATTTAATACCTTTCCATATTTAGTTGGATATTTTCTCTCATTCTATAAAAGGATTTTTTAATCCTATGTAAGGAAAGCGAAGAAAATGGAAAAATACTAAATATATATTCGATAAAACAGACGAGTCCTCTTAAAGATTAAGATCCTAAAGTGATGGGAATTATCGACATATTACAGTGCACCAAAGAACTTTTTATTGGCTAAAAAAATTAAAAAATTTACTTAATTTTAGCTCGTATAGCTATCACATCAGATCTTGGTTTCCTTAATACAAAAATTCTACAGTTCGTATATACAAAATGAGTGCATCCCGCACTAGATAAATAAACAATGCTATATTTTTGGATTTATGATTGAAAGTTTAGAAAAAAAGTTTAACACTTGAACAAACTGTGTATGATTTTACGCGTATATATATGTTTGGCGCAGGTATAAAATGATAAGTAGAACAGTAATTGTAGTTGACAGATCTTACAATAGATCTGTCTTTTCTGGTACTACAGAGGAAAGCCAAGGACAAACGATCTATGGGATCGATAAAACGTTCAATAAGTTTGCTTGCTAAAATAAAGTGAATTTAATTTTCTATCGATTTTCTTGTTACATCGACCATTCCGCACTACTTTTTTTGTGCTATGTTTCAATTGTACAAAAGGATTTTGCAATCTGTAAAGCCAAGGATTCATGCCGGCTGTAATGTGTCAATAATCCTGTCCAGTATTTTCAATAAAAACAGTCAACATATAATATATATAACTTTGTGTTTTTACTTTATATATATATATATATATATATATATATATATATATATAAAATAGGAATTTATATATTGTAAGAAATAGATTATCGTAAGCGGTCATGAAAGAGATTCGGAATATAAACACCTAACAGAGAGGAGCCGTCGTAGTTCTAATAGAGAGGAACCGTCGTAATCCCAGACTAAGTGTCTTGGTAATAAGCGAGGGATCCCAAGTTCAAATTCAGTCGGTCTCCGTTTATTTTTCCGAATCTAATAAATATCTTTTAGCTCAGAAGTGGGATATAGCCCATGTTACCTCAGAGAGGATACAGCCTATATTATCTGACAAGGAGAATTCAGTCGATTTGTGTGTCGTTTGTGTGTTGTTCGAAATGAACAAAAGTTGGGGAATAAAAGTATTCCAATGTCGTGTCGATCGTTCAAAGGTGAACGAATTCGGGAGCAGAAGCTCCAAGTTTCGAATAAAATTCCGGTAGATGAAAACTCAATACATTTGGGACGAATGTAATGTCAGAATGGCCGAACTATAAGAAATAGACGATCGTAAGCGGTCATGAAAGAGATTCAGAATAACCCCCCCGGAATAAACTCCTAACAGAGAGGAGTCGTCGCGGTCGCAGACTAAGTGTCTTGGTAGTAAGCGAGGGATCCCGAGTTCAAATCCAGTCGGTCTCCATTTATTTTTCCGAATCTAATAAATATCTTTCAACATATATATATAAATTTTACAGTTCCGTATAGATAAAATGATATAGTTCCACAGTTTAAATTACTTTAAAGAATGATACTGAGCTTGTAAAATTACAATCCAAAGCCTAACAAAAAAGATCTATGCATCAACAGTATGCGTATAATCATTTCTCACCTCGACGAAATAAAAATAAAGGATCATGTGCGAAACTACATCATTTTGTACATACAAAGCTGCAAAACTTTTATATTCGTCGAAATAAGACATCGTGTTTCTCCTTTGCATAACGTGTAAGGCATGAAAGAATGGGCCAATCAGAATTCTTCATTCTTATTCCATCGAAGTGAGAAATGATTATTGATGCATAGATCTTTTTTGTTAGGCTTTGGATTATAATTTTACAAATTTAGTATTGTTCTCTAAAGTAATCCGAAGTGCGGAACTATATCATTTTGTACATACAAAGTTGCAAAACTTTTATATTCGTCGAAATAAGATATCGTGTTTCTCCCTTGTATAACGTGTAAGGCATGAAAGAATGAACCAATCAAAGTCCTTCATTTTCATTCTTTTCGAACGATGCTGATAATAAAAATGAGAAGTGTCCGTTTCGACAAAATAAAAAAATAAAAGCTTCTATTTGAACGGTTTCAATAATAAAAATAAAATCAGAAGCATTCGTTCAGACGGCACTGATAAAATTAATAATAGATGCGTCTATTCGGAAGGTACTGTATTAAAAATCAAAAACGTCTGTTCAGACGATACTGATGATTACAAATGTAAAAGTTCTAAACTAGATACGGAGAGACGAACAAAGACATATTAGATGCGTTTTCACGGGAGCGATGAAAGGGTCCATTCTGTAATTTTCAAACCTATATAAATGAGGCACGTACGCAAAAGACGAGACGTACATGCGTTCATCTCAACTACTATGGGAGAAAAGAATAAAAGTACTATATTACTATCTCGCGCTCACGATGCGTGTGAAAAGAAGAAAGAAATATTATCATATCTTTCGTGCAGTATGATGATCCAGCGTCTCCTGTCTATTGATTATCGTTCAGTATTGTTAACGTAGTACAGTGAATGAATTGAAAAGAATAAACAGACATTAATAATGCATAAAAAGAAACGAAAATCGTTATATATAATTATATATATCGTTATATATAATCATATATAATTTTATGTATAAAAATTATAATTGTGTAATAAATAAGAATGTGTATGAAATTATTTTCGCAGTATAAATGTATAATATATGTTCAAAAAATTCACAGTTATGAGTAATTAATTACAAATTCGACAAGACATTTATTGAACAATAAATGAAATAATCAAATTATATTATTTCATCTTTCTCTCTTCTTTTTATTTGATGTAAGTAAAAATATGCGTAACTTGTTAAATTTGTAATTAATTATCCGAAATATAGTAAATTTTCCATTTCCAAGAGTCGAAATATATACAATAAGATTGTAATAAGAAAATAATTTTATACTTAGTCTCACTCATTTATTAGACTCTTCAGTTATTATAATCTTATAAAATTATATAACAGGTCATTATGAGTATGACAAGTAAAGCATATGACTATAATAATTTTCTAATAAATTTCTTCATATATTTTTTCCATATCTGCTTACTCTTTTTAATTCATATTGTATATATCAACAATAACGAGCGGTGACCAGGTAATATCGGAGACGCTCGACGGCATGGAGCGTGAAAGAGTACGATAATATTTTTATTTCCTTCTTATACGCGTAGAGAGTACACAAACGTTTTTAATTTCCTTGGTAAAAATTGATATTTAAAAAATTGAATTTTGACATATTTTAGAATCAATATGTAAACAGGTAGAAATCTAATAATCTGATCTATATCTTTATCAAGATACATATTAATGTACTAAAGATATATATTACTGTACAAGATATATATTACTGTCATATATTACATATTTGTTAAAATTTAATTTAATTTAAATAATTTAAAAAGATATCAAATCATAAAAAGATATATTTAATTATTATTAACAAAACAGAACGATCTTCTTAATGAAACGTATTAATAACAGTATAAGAAAAAAAGTATAAGAAATATATATTTTAAATAGTATATATTTAAATAGTATCATTAATAAAACTGAATTATCTTTTCAATGAAACTATTAATAAAAGTATAAAAAAACATATTGTATTTGTACCAAAATTATCATTTTTTCAGGATTATCAGTTTAAATATTTTAACATTTATTTCTCTTACAGATTTATGTAAAATTTATCAAATACATAGGAAAGACATATGTTACATGAAAATTATCAACTGTCAAAAGAGACATAAATGATATCCTAAATGGACCTGTTAGAATAACATTTAGAAGAATAGAAAGTCAAGTTGAAAAAATTGTATAATTCTTTCATTTTCTTTTTATGAAAAAAAGATATTTATTTATTTCAACATTTCTTTCTCTTGCAGATTTAAATATAATAAAAGTTATATTATTATTTTAAAAGTTACATGAAAATTATCAGCGGTCAAATGTGACATAAATGATATTCTAAATGGACTTGATATGTGTGTACAAATGAAACTCTAAATTAATGACGGGATTAATAAAATTATGGATTTAGACGAGTATAAAAATATATAAACGTTAACATTTTATTACATGAACATTTCAATTGACTTCAGATTTTTTTCAACTAATTAACTAATTTTAGTACTTTTTATTTCACGATTTTTAAATAATGTTTATAAAAATTTATAAACATTATCTGAATGGCAAAGAATATTAACATTATCATTTTACATAAACGTTTCAACTTGGCTTTTGATTCTTTGTAACTGTTTTTATAGTTGAATAATTAATTCGGTATTTATATATGTAACGCATAAACATCACACTCCGAAACGAACTATGACTAATTATCAAATTCGCCGCGAAACTCAACGATAGTGTCGACTGTCAATCGGACATGTGGAAAAAGACCAAATGCTATCTCGCTCATTCTTTTGTTCTCTATCCTATTTACTCTCGTTGTGCGTATTATAGAAAAGAAAATCTCAAGTATAAAAATGTCGAGACGCGCTTTTCGAATATAAAAAGATGGTTAATACTACAAAATGTCTGATATCACTATAAAATTACCTTTTTAAAAAAAGGTAAAAAAAGGGTGTCAAGTATAATGGACGCTTGAAAAAAAAAAAAATTGTTGTTAACCAAGTTAAAAAATAGAATCTAATTGATAATATCTTTTATTTTCTTTTTACTCCAACCCATGTGGTAGTAGTTTTAATTCTTTAAAAAAAAATTATGTTACGAAATTGCCATATCTAAAGTACAGTTGTGATCAAGCTAAAAAATAAAATCTAAATGCTAGTATCTTTGTGACTTTTGTAAAGAACCTATCTATTCTAACTCAAATGATACTAGTTTTAATTAAAAAACAAAAAAATTTGTTTCTATATTGCCAACTCAAATGATATTATTTGTATAAAAGATTTTATATCAATGGCGTCAAGTTATAATCTAATCTTCCTATTCTCACCCAAATGATATTAATTTTAATTCTTCAAAAAAAGAAAATTTCGTTTCTACATTGCCAACTCAAATGATTGTGTAAAAAGATTTGATATCAATAATTGACGCCAAGTTATAGTTCTACAAACATGGAGCTACAAGTCCACTTTAATCAAATTATATATTTCAATCGTATAAAAGATTTTATAAACCACTATTTAAAAAAAATAAAACTCAAGTATCTTTAATTTAAAAATAATAAAAATCAAATTATATCTTTCTATTCATTTAAGATTTCTTTTTCTAACCCAAGTAGTAATTATTTAGTTTTAAAATATTATATCACAAAATTGCTCAAGTTATGTTTTTATCATAAAGAATTAAAAAGTAACAGTATAAAATAAATGATAAAATTTTATTTAAATAAA
This sequence comes from Pogonomyrmex californicus, assembly GCA_024349325.1. Lineage (NCBI taxonomy): Eukaryota > Metazoa > Arthropoda > Insecta > Hymenoptera > Formicidae > Pogonomyrmex > Pogonomyrmex californicus. The sequence continues at coordinate 2,082,175 of JAECZD010000021.1, forward strand.
AATTTTTATGTAAAAACACATGGCACTGCTCAGACCTCTAAAAAAACACAAATAAGTGAATATATATATATATATATATATATATATATATATATATATATATATACACATATATAAAATTATAATTATCAATATAATCCACAAATTAACAAATTCTAAAGCATTAATATGTTTATCAATTAATATGTTTATCGATCTTTCGATAATCAAATAAAAGAAATGTTTTGGATTGAACCAGCCATCATCACAATCAATTGTATATTTTAAATAATAATATAACTATAAATTGGAGTTAAATAATTTTCTATTCGATTAATAAAATCTTTTTTATCTTTTATAAAATTTATAAATTTTAATCAAATTATTTTTTTATGATATCAAGTTTTTAAACAAATAATAAGATGGTTTTATTTTTTTCTAATACAGAAATTTTTTTATAAAATAGATTTTAAGTATGGAAATATGGGAATACGAAACTATGAGGGTTGTATAAAACATGTACATTATTAATAATAATTTAATAAATATTGATAAGAGGATATTATAACAAATAGAACAAGCTTTAAATTATAAAACATTTTCATGTTAACTAATATTTATAATCTGTGTCGATAATAAGTGTATAAATAATCACAATAATTATATAGCATTATTTTACAAATCAAATTTTTTATGACAAATATTTTGTGCTAATTACAAGTTGATATTAATTTTTGATCGATAAAATTTGTTTAAAGTATACAGTGAGTCCAAAAAATATTCGTACACCAAATTTTATTTTAAAAAAAGACAGAAGAAAATAATCATTAATTAACAATAAACATAATAGATAGTATTTTTCTTGAAATTATTATAATAAAAAGAATTTAATAATTGATATATATTGTCTTAATAATCATCAAAAATATAACATTATATTAATTTATTGTGCAAAAAGTATTCGTACACTTGAGAAATTTAACTTCTAGCATCATAAACCTAGTGTTTTTATAGAACTCTTTTATTTACATCAGGAATACATGCTCTTCTTTGTTATGATACTTCAAAAACGATGTCGTATTAGAGCAAAAGGAAAAGAAAGAACAACAAAAAATTATTATTAATTTACATAATCAGTATAAATTTTTAGGAGAAATTGCTAAACTTGTCGATAAATCTCGATTGACAGTGCAATCAATAATTGATCGCTCCTATAGTAGAAAATCTGTTAAAAATAAACCCAGAAATGGCTAACCGCAAGTCTTAACTGAAAGTGACAAACGTTTTATAATTCGTCAAATAAAGCTGGATCCTAAAATAAGTGTTCCAAAAATTGCGGCCAAACTCAAAAATCGTGGTGTATACGGTTCCATTAATACAGTTCGAAATGTATGCCATGAAAATGAATATCATGGCCGTGTTGCCAGGGAAAAAATTTTGGATAAATGCGACTAATCGCAATAAACGATTAGAATTCGCGAAATAACATCTAAATAAAGGAGATAAATATTAGAATACAATTATTTTCTCAGATAAAAGTAAATTTAATATTTTTGGCTTCGATTGGCAAGCGTATGGTGTGGCGGAAAAAAAATACAGAACTTTACCGTCAAAATCTCATATCTACAATTAAACATATTTGTTTGGGAGTATATGAGTGCAGTAGGAATAAGCAATTTACACTTTATTGATAGTGTAATAGACTACAAAGTGTACACAGAGATTTTGAAAAAAAATCTTCATGCTAGTGCATAAAAACTGACCGATAAATACATTTTTTAACAGGATAATGATCCCAAATATACAGCGCATGGCTTTTCAACACGAAGCAATGGCTTTTGTATAACGTTTTAAAACAATTAAATACACCTCCCCAATCACCGGACCTCAATGTCCTATCGAACATTTGTGGAGCATTCTTGAAGATGCTATCAGGAAAAGGCAGATTTCTAATCGAGAAAAGATTTGAAAGCGGTTCTTTAAGAGGAATGAGAGTTCATTTCAGTATCTATCATACAAAAATTAGTGTGATCAATGCAGCGAAGACTACGGGCTGTTATTAGTGCCAATGGATGCCAAAATATTAAATTGTTCGCATTAAAGACGAAGTGTACGAATACTTTCTGTGCATTGAATTAACACAATTATTTTATTTTTGTTGATTATTAAGAAATACATAGCAATTATTAAATTATTTTTGTTATAATAAATTCAAGATATATATCATCTATTGTGTTCATTATTAATAAGTTGTTAATTGAAAATTATTTTTGATAAATAAAATCTTTTTCAAAACAACTTCTTGTGTATGAATACTTTTTGGACTCACTGTATATGTTATGCCCGTGCGAATGTTCCGCAGCCGAGTGAAGTCGAGCCGTCGTGTGGAGAAAAGCGAAACGCTCTCCAGGGAACGAAGTGTTTGTTGTTTTTCTGCGCGGTGACTCGTGGTGTACGGACGTGTGTCCGCTGAATTACTGTAGTTGTTCTGATTTGAATAAAGACGTAACAATATAAATTCAAATTTTAATGATTTTTCTGCAGACTGAAATGTTCCTTAAAATTTTGTACTGTTGCCACAATATTGCTGGAATATTTTTTCTAACTATTTATGTATTTATATTTCCTAATTATTCATAGATATGTATATATATATATATATATATATATATATATATATATATATACGGGTATGCATAAGTTTTTTCCGGTTTAACTAAGAGATGTCGCCAGCGAAAAGTACACAGCGTATTAATTTGACACATACATCATTTTGTTCGTTTGACATTTAAAACTACAAACACACACAAGTTGAGTCCGCCAAAAACTAGCGTCTTTGTTTTATCGTTCAGTGATCATGTCGAGTTTTGTGCCTTGTGAAAAAGAACATTTGCGGCACGCATTGCTTTTTTTATTTAATCAAAAGAAAAAGGCTGTTGAAAGTCATCGTTTGCTGGTAGAAACATATGGTGAACACGCTCCATCGATTAGAACATGTGAGACATGGTTTCGACAATTTAAAAGTGGTGATTTCAATGTGAAAGACAGTGAGCGCTCTGGTAGACCACAAAAATGCGAAGACGAGCAATTGCAGGAGTTATTGGATAGTGACCCAACTCAAACTCAACGGCAATTAGCAGAAGCGTACATGTATCTAAGAAACAATCAGCAGACGTTTACGAGCAATGGGAAAGATCAATAAACTCGGTAAATGGGTCCCACACGATTTGAATGAACGTCAAATGGAAAATCGCAAAGTCACTTGTGAAATGCTGCTTCAACGCCACGAAAGAAAATCATTTTTGTATCGGGAATTGTGACGAATTTGACGAAAAATGGATTTATATTGAAAACCCGAAGCGGAAAAAATCGTGGCTTTCACCTGGCGAAGCCGGTCCATCAACACCAAGGCCAAATCGCTTCGGCAAGAAGACCATGCTCTGTGTCTGGTGGGACCAGAGCGGTATTGTGTATTATGAACTCTTGAAGCCCGGCGAAACCGTTAATACACAACATATCGCTAACAAATGATTAATTTAAACCACGCATTAATCGAAAGACGACCGGAATGGGCCAGAAGACATGGCAAAGTGATTTTGTTACACGACAATGCGCCGTCTCACACAGCAAAACCAGTGAAAGACACCTTGAAATCGCTTGGATGGGACATCCTTCCGCACCCGCCGTACTTCCCAGACCTGGCGCCATCTGACTATCACCTCTTCGCATCAATGGGGCACGCGCTCGCAGAGCAGCACTTCAACAATTTCGAGGAAGTTGGAAAATAGCTCGACGAATGGTTTGCCGCAAAAGACAAGCAGTTTTTCTGGCATGGTATTCATAAATTACCTGAAAGATGGGCGAAATGTATAGAAGCCGATGGCCAATATTTTGAATAAAAAAATTAATTTCCCTTGAAAATTACGTGTCTTTTTTTACTAAAAAACCGAAAAAAACTTATGCATACACCTGGTATATATGTCGAATTGATTTTTTAATGCATTTGATCGAAGCAATGATACCCCACGTAAAATCCTTTAGTACCAATAAAATCTTGCACAATAATATAGCGATCTGAATGATTTATTTATCATTTATGTTTATATTATGTGTACAAAAAAGTTCTGAGCTTCTTTTTGTAAAATTCAATCTTTATTCAAAAACAAACAAAAAAATATTAATCAGCGAAATATTCCCCGTTTGCATCAAGGACCTTTTGCCATCTTTCGGGTAGCTTGCGAATTCCTTGACGATAGAAACTCACTGGCTTCGAAGCGATAAAGTCATCAATGCATTTTCGTATCTCTTCAAATCTCACGAAATGTGTATCAGCCAAATGATGCTGCAGCGACCGGAATAGGTAGTAATCAGAAGGCGCCATGTCTGGGCTATACGTCGCGTGCGGGAGAAGTTCCCAGCCTAACGCAAAGATATGATCCTGAGTCGTTTTCGCAACATGTGGTCGAGCATTGTCATGAAGTAAGATCACTTTACGACGTCCTTGGCCAGTAAATGGCCTCTTTTCTTCTAATGCATCGCTCAAATTGGTCAATTGTTGTTGGTAGCGGTCTGCCGTGATTGTTTCACCCGGTTGTAACAATTCGTAATGCAACATACCTTTCCAATCCCACCAGACACAGAGCAAAACCTTCTTGGCATGGATATTGGGCTTTGGTATCGATGTCGAAGGTTGACCCAGGGTCAACCCATGATTTTCTACGTTTAGGGTTATCATAAAGAATCCACTTTTCATCGCCTGTAATGATTTTGTGCAGAAAATCTTTTTTCCTGAACTTTGAAAGCAAAATGAGTGCAGTGTCACGCCGACGATTTTTGTTGTCTTCGGACAATTCATGCGGAATCCATCTGCCTTCCTTCTGAACCTTTCCCATCGTATGTAAACGTACGGAAATGGTTTGTTGCATAACGCCAAGCTGTTCTGCAAGCTCCTTTTCAGTTTGCGCAGAGTTTATATCCAGCAGTGCTTGGAATTCGTCCGTTTCAATCTTTTGAGGGCATCCAGCACGCGGTTCATCTTCAAGACTGAAATCTCCTTGGCGAAATTTTTGATATCATCTTTTACGTGTAGTATGACTTACAACGTTCTCTCCATATGCAGTACAAATCATTGCAATGGCTTCAGCAGCATTTTTCTTCAGATGAAACGCGAAGTGGATGGAAAATCGAATATGCTCTTTTGTTATTGCCACCGTGAACACTACTGATTTTTGAGGTGCATCAAATGCCAAACCGTATGGCATTTTAGAAGGCCAAATGTCAACGCTTTAAAACCGCAAAAGGGTGGGAAGATATATAAAATTTAAATTGTTATTTCGGTTGTATGAAATCTAAAGCTCAGAACTTTTTTGTACACCTAATAATTGTAACTATATATTTTTGTTTCTTTTTTACCATCCAAAATTAAGTTTTCCACTTTGCTCATCCGTCCCCTACAGTGTGTCTCAGGCTTGGGATACGAGCCGCATTGGAAATGTAGAAGAGATTAAAGGGAACAAAGAAGTCTAATATTAATCATTTTGTGATATTCACTTTAATTTTTGAATTATAGAATAAAATATCCGAACCAATGACGAATCCGAAACACGCTCTAACTTGTGTACGCGCGGTGTGCGATGAGAAAGGGGTGACGTGTCCCTGTTCAGGTAGCGACATGTCATCTTCCTCTCACTGCGCGTCCACAAGCTAGGCGCAGTAGGTCGCTTTGGCGCGGCGTAACTGCTCATTGGTTCGGATATTTTATTTTATAATTCGAAAATTATAGCGAATATTACAAAATCAAAGTTAAAATCGAGTTAGGTATAGCAATTTTGTAATTCTTTTTTCTAAGTAGAATTAAAACTATCACTTGGATTAAAATAGAAATATAATTTTAATAGAAATATAAAGATACATACCATTTAGGGTTGGGAAGTAACCCGTTAATTTTAACAAAGTTACAGTTAGAGTTACTTTTTTCAATAACTGTAACTTAACTCCGTTCTTTTTTCCATTATAACTTAATTTAATTACATTTTTTTTTAGTAATTAATAATTAATTTAATAATTACTTTTATCGTTACTTTATATATTTCAAATTTGTTTGTCATTTAATTTTGACAAATTTGTGTCATTCTATCCTTGTTTTATATTTAATGATAAAATGAAACAATAGCTACGTTCAGCAGAGAAAGCAGTTTTGCAATTGTTGTAAAAATCTTTGATGTGATGGATTTTTGTTAGTTTCTCCCTTAGTTTCTCATGGATCTAAATATAAAGTAATCACATTTAAGAATCTTACATAGTTGCAAAGCTGTTTGAGTTGAACATAGCCATTGACAGCCTGCTTCTCACACTTTTAGGCTATGTTCGAAAACATTTGAGTACCCCATGTATTATTTTATTTTTCACCGAATGTTAAACAAAAATAAAATGATGCGTAGGAGCACTTGAATGACGTTTCCGAATTTAGTCTTAGTATGATTGGTTAAATGTAAAATAAGAATCAATCAAATTCGATTACTATAATAAATTTAAAGTTTTAAGTCTCGCTTAATGTCGTTGCAATTAGTCCTTAGAAATATATTAGAAATATAAAATTTTTATATTTAAAATAGCAATGCACAAAACATTACAGGAAATAAACAGAAAAGTAACTAAAAAGTAACGACTCGTTACTTTTTGGGTAACTATAACTATAACATGTTATTTTTTTAAAACTTGTAACGGCAACTAATTATTTTTTTGAAAGGAAACAACTATAACTGTAACTTTTCCAACCCTGCATTTAGGTTATATTTTTTTTTTATAAAAAATATTATCAGTATTATCCTTTTATATTAATGTACTATTTATTATTTTTTAATTTGATTTTTTTTTACTATTCTTGATTTGACTCTTTTTTTACCTTTTTTTAAAAAGGTAATTTTATAGTGATTTATTTTTGATCCGGAAGTCCGTTTGTTGAAAAATATTTTTTTGTTTTTCGGGATTTTTGTTTGAATTACCGAATTGTCCCTTTGGAACAATGTTTGAAGCAACTAGAACAATCTATAACGATAAAAATTTATTTAATTTTTGAAAAAAGAGGTCAATTAAAAAAATGATTTTTTTCAATTTATTGGAGAATCGTTTGGAATAAAATAATATTGCTTTGAAACAATGTAAAACAAAGTTAGAAACAAAGTTAGAACAATCTGAAACAACTTTCAAAATTGTAATTTTTACAAGAAAGGGGCTAACTTCATACACTTTGATATAACTTCATTAATTTTTATAGTTGAACTCATCGAATGAATACAAAGATATACCTTTACTTTTTTATACTACTGAAGATGATTCAAAGTTGAATCGAATTGCTTGATAATTGTTAAGAAGTTTTAAGTTTCCCCGAGTGTATCAATTTTGTATGTCATTAAAATTATATACATTGTATAATAAAACTATGTTGTTTGTGAAGTTAAGGCGATGCTGGACTGACAGGCGAACTCCGACGAAAATGTTCACACACATCTAACATACATAGATAGATAGATACATAGATACATAGATACATTTATGTATACATACATACATTTATACATACAGGCACGCATACATATCCATGAAATTTTCGAGCAAAGTATTCTCTTATATACAGCTCCTAGGCGTATTTTAAAAAGCATAATATTGTTCTTCCTTATAATTCCGACCCGAGTGAGTATGTGTTGTTTATATGTTCAAAGTCTAAACTTTTGTGCACAGCAAAATGTTATCACAAGTTAACCTCAAGAGTCGATAATAAAACTATAATTTTCTAACTTTTTTCCTCTTTCATATGAAATATACAGATCTGGGTACATTATTGTCTATACCTCAATTCTGGAAAAGGATTTTTAATTCTGTATAATCAATGAAAAGATTACCTTGTCTGAAAATAATCGATTCAGTCGGTATATCCAGCATCGCCTTAAGTTTTTATTAAATTTTTCATAATATACGATTATAAAGATAATAATTATAACGTATGTACGTGAGTGTGCCTGTGCCTGTGTGTGTGTGTGTGTGTGTGTGTGTGTGTGTGTATGTGTGCGTGTGCGTGTGCGTGCGTGCGTGCGTGCGTGCGTGCGTGCGTGCGTGCGTGCGTGCGTGCGTGCGTGCGTGCGTGCGTGCGTGCGTGCGTGCGTGCGTGCGTGCGTGCGTGCGTGCGTGCGTGCGTGCGTGCGTGCGTGCGTGCGTGCGTGCGTGCGTGCGTGCGTGCGTGCGTGCGTGCGTGCGTGCGTGCGTGCGTGCGTGCGTGCGTGCGTGCGTGCGTGCGTGCGTGCGTGCGTGCGTGCGTGCGTGCGTGCGTGCGTGCGTGCGTGCGTGCGTGCGTGCGTGCGTGCGTGCGTGCGTGCGTGCGTGCGTGCGTGCGTGCGTGCGTGCGTGTGTGTGTGTGTGTGTGTGTGTGTGTGTGTGTGTGTGTGTGTGTGTGTGTGTGTGTGTGTGTGTGTGTGAGGGTGCGCGCGCGCGCGCGCGCGTGCGTGCGTGCATGTACATAAGCGTGTGCGTCATGTATGTATATATATATATATATATATATATATATATATATATATATGCATACGTGTATGTGAGTGTGCGTATATATGTATACATACAAAGGATGTCTTATTGATACAAATAAATATCTCGAAAAATATAGAAAACATGGAAAAACATTTTAAATGAAACTTATAGGATTTCAAGCCACATGATTGTAACATTGATTCATCAGTAGATGGCGCTGTCAAAATTTTTTATGG